>PYAF01003601.1:16894-39760 GCA_007407185.1 Glycine tomentella
TTTGTAACTTGAAACAAGTTTTTCATTTTCTTCTTTCAAGTTGCAAATCTCATTTTGCAATTTAGTAATTTTTTCAATATGCCATCTAAGATTTCCTCTGAGCTTATTATTGGATTTTGCAAGTTTTTGGGCTTCCTCATGCATTTCTTGAAAAGCATGAATAGCTTGATCAAGTTCAGAATTTACCTCATCTTCATCACTTAGCAAATCATCATCATCTTCATTGATGGTGGAAGTGAGACATATGTTAGCTTCTTCATTTTCTATGGAAGAATCTGAAGTTGTTGAGTCATTATCTTCCCAAGCTATGTATGCTCTTTTAGCTTTCCCCTCATTTTTCATCTTTCCCTCTCCTTGTTGTTTCCTCAAGTAGATTGAGCACTTAGATTTGATGTGGCCTGGCTTGCCACACTCAAAACATGTGAAATTGTTGTCAATCTTCTTGTTGAGGTTGTTGTTGTTGTTGTTGTTACTACCTTTGTTGAACTTTTTATTCTTGTTCTTTTTCAGAAATTTGCTGAACTTTCTAACCACCAAGTTCACATTATCTTCATCATCCTCTTCACTTGTTTCCTCTTCTTTTTCAGCTTTTAAAGTTGCAGCTTTCAAGGCAATGCTTCTTGTTTTCTTTTCTGCATCTTCACAAGATGTTAGTTGAGACATTTCAAGTTCATATTCAAGAAGCTTACCAAACATAGAGATCTTTGATAGATCCTTGGACTCCTTGATTGCTGTAACCTTTGGTTGCCAAGGTCTTGTCAAACACTTCAATATTTTGATGTTTAATTCTTTAGTGTCAAAGACCTTTCCTAGACCCAAAAGATGATTTACAATATGAGTAAATTTGGTCTGCAGCTGAGAAATGCTCTCATTAGTGTTCATTTTGAACATTTCATACTCATGAATCAAAGCATGCTTCCTTGATCTTCTAACTTCTTCAGTTCCTTCATGAGTAATTTCAAGCATCTCCCACATTTCTTTTGCATTGTTACATCTCACAGTCCTGAAAAATTCATCAGAGGAAAGTGCAGAGGTGATCATATTTTTAGCTTTAAAATCATATTGTACAGCCCTTTGTTCAGCCTCAGTCATCTCATCCCATTCTTTGAGAATCAATTCATTTGCAACAGTTTTCTTTGGAATAAAAGGACCCTTTACTATTGCATTCCATGCTCCTGGGTCATTTGATTGAATAAAGATCTTCATTCTATTTTCCCAAAAACTGAAATGTTCCCCTTCAAACATAGGAGGTCTGTTTAAGGAGACACCCTTCTTAAAGGTTATATGTGAAGTATTCATATTTCTTTTTGAAAAGAAAAAGTGATCTTGAGCAACTTTCAAGAACCAGCTCTTGATGCCAATTGAAAATGATAGGAATACTTCAATACAACCAAGAAGGGGGTGAATTGGTTGAACCTTGGTAATTAAAAATTTTCAATCAGAGTTTCCACAGGATCTTTATCACTTTAAAAATTGTTTTGAAACCAAGAATCTTATATTCAATCAAACTCCTCTGTCAAGAAAATCAATAGACAACTGAAATCTTTCTGTGCAAATAATTTGATTCACAACCAAAGCAATTAAGAGATGAAGAGATTAGAATAAAGATCAGCCACAATTTTTATACCGGTTCACTTCAAACACTATGAAGCTACATCCAGTTCTTCCACTCAACACTAGAATAGAGTTCCACTATTGCAAATTAATGTTCTTACAAGATATTACAAGCCTCTCTTTATCAACCCTAGATAAAGTTCAGAAATCTAAAACACTATTAGATTCTTAGAGACCAACCCCACTGAGGACACTACTCAGCAACCCCTAGAGAAACACTATCTCTAGTCATCATGCAAGAAACCCATTTACAATAAGCCAATCTTTACAGAAATCAAATAACAGATTTACAACCACAAAGAATAAGGAACAAATTCACCTGATAATCCAATGAACAAGATGCATATGTATGATTCACCAGGTTGAAAGAAAGAATAACAGATTCAATACTTCCCTTTCCTTACTCTTTGAAACTCAATTATGCTTCACTCTTCAAATCAAAAACCCATATGAATTTTGATGAAACCAAGATGTTTTAGAACTCAGAAAACTCACTAATGAAAGCTCATGAATGTTTGTGATTCCACAGAATACGAATTTCTCACCTCTTCAAATCATAGGGCAATAGGTTCCATTTATAATAGCTTTCTAACTGAAAAAATAATCGATTAAACACGCTCCTGTAATCGATTATTTCGCATATGTAATCGATTAATTCAAGAATGTAATCGATTAAAGTGTTTATGATGCGTTCTGGGTTTGAGCTATGAACATTGTAATCGATTATTCCGTCACGTAATCGATTAAACCAGACACTCATGATTTTCCAAATGCACTGAGTAATCGATTACTGAATTTGGTAATCGATTAAGACAGACAGACCAATATTTTCAAATGTACTATGTAATAGATTAAAACGATATATAATCAATTAAATCAGCAGAACATGTTAGCCATAGGCATGATATATAATCGATTACGAACTTCTGTAATCGATTAAGACAGACAGTATGATATTTCAATTTTAGCCTAGGTAATTGATTAATTCGATATGTAATCGATTACATTGTTCTTGGTTTGTTTTCCAGAAGGCACGAAGAACAAAATAATCGATGCCAACATATTTGTAATCGATTAAAGCAGGAAAACTTCATTTTTCCAAAAACTTGATTTTAATTTGCCTTATTTGTTAAATGCTTTTTAATGGGTCCTCATTTTAACAATCCTAAATGAATGATTATGCATGATATGCACATTGGATTATCAGATAACATATCTTCCCTTTTACATGAATCAATTTATCTTCAAGCTTCCAAGGCACTTTACAATGAGGCATGTTGGAAGCACAAAACTCCAAAGCTTGATTTCATGTCCATCCTTTCATATCTCCTCTTGAATCAACACCACTTATATTTATGGGGGTTTTGTTTACATGACTAACACCCATAACCATTTCATTACTTACCCCAGAAAGTAGATTTGTTTGCTTTTGTTCATTGTTGCTACTATTATTAGTAGAAGTGGTCACAACATTATTATTACTACTACTATACTACTACTACTACTACTACTACTAGTAGTAGTAGTAGTAATTTAGTAATTTTCACTAAATGATTCTATTAAAAAATAAATTTTTAAAGATGAAACATAGAATCTATTCTCAATTGTAGGTTCTTTTTAATCAAACAAGCAAGTTCATAGTTTTCAACTTATCAAAAAATTGTTTAATACTTAATGCATATAATAATAATAATAATAATAATAATAATAATAACAATAATAATAATAATAATTTCGATAAAGATATCCTTTTTTAATTATAGTAATGTCGTATAATGGTCTATGAGGTGATTTGTAAGTAACTTTTATAATAGTGTTTTGGATTAAAAGGTTAATTAATTTCGATAATTATTATACTTCGATAGTAATGTCAATAGTAACAAAAAATAGATATTGGAAGTGAAGATTTGAGAAGAAATGAAGATTGGAAAAAGTAAAGGATTTACAAAGATGGAGTAAAGTCAATAGACATGAATTCATAAAAGGTAAGAATGAATACATACACGATGACCTTCTGAACCGATAGTCAATTTTGATATAACGTGTAACCCTTTCGTTACAATAACAAACCATAATAAAAATATACTTTAAAACATCCATAAAATAAAGAATTTAGAAATTTTAATGGTTTGAAATACTTCAAATATTATAAATATATGAGTCCTTACATAAATAAACAATTTTATTCTCAAATACAGGCATCTACAAAGTTGAACTAACTATAAACTAAGTCTTCAATTCTCCCATGTCTCAAAAGCTTCTTCCTCAAATTCTAAAAACAACACTTTTAATGAGATAATAAGCTCAATGAATAAAACAAGTTTTAAGAGTTCGCAAATAGTATTGTTCTCAGCCAACCCGGTAACCAAAAAATCCAACCATGGTATCCGCAAAATTAAATTAAATACATACATACGTACATACATACATACATGCATGCATATATATATATATATATATATATATATAAACTTATAAAACAACCTCAAATTTATTCATACAGCAAAAGAACATTCCAATAAATAAACACCAACACCTCAATCTATTCAATTCTTTAACAAACAATTATCACAAACATAACTTAGTGATTCCTAGAATCACTAGACTCAACTCTTTGATTCCTAGAACTGGTGTGGATCTCATATTCTTAAAAAGGTCTATGAGCTCATATTCATGCAATAGTGTCCCACTACCTTTCCCATCCTAGATAGAAGTGTCCAAAATCTCTTTTCCATCCAAGATGGAGGTATCTATTATCTCATCCCCATCCTAAATGGAGGTATCTCATATTTCTTCGCCATCCCAAATGGAGGTATCTCATGTATATTCAACTATCAAAATAAAATATACACTGCCACCAATTCCCACAAGATGATGATCAATTCATACATAATTACAAAACATCATTCCAAATAACTACCAAATAAATACTTTAATTTCATACACACTAATAACTCACAAATATTACCCCAAATTAATATCATCTTATAAGTCAATTAATAATTAACTATGAACTAAAACACACACACACACACCGTACCAAAATATTTTTTAATTGATATATATGATAGCTAAACACAAAACTCAGACAAGTTGATTCATGAATTTTAATTGAAATATATGATAGCTAAACACAAAACTCAGACAAGTTGATTCATGAATTTTTAAATAAATTCCAAAATATATTTCAATACCACTTTTTGTAAAAACTACATGTTGGTATGATTATATCAGGCACTTAAATAACTTCACGCAAGAATATTATGGAACCTAAATTTTGCAATCATCACAGGGATTAATTCATGCAAGTATTAATGTATCAATTTATTGAGTTATGATCGATAAACTCAAAAAGACATGTTCCTAAAAATCTTTACCATGGAAGTTTAGAAGAAGAATGTTGTTTTACTCACCTCTTGAAACTCATAGTAATTCACATGTTCTTCGCTTATTATTCCTCTTCTTCATTTAGTTGGTCAACAAGATTCTCTTTGTTTCTTATTTCTTCTCAAACTTATATGATCTACTAATTTTCTATTTCTAAGAGAGACCATCTATAAAGTTCTAGGAGAAGAGAATTGTCTATCATTATATAATAAAAAAATATATGATTTAAGATTGGGTTACATGAGATATATTCTCAATAGATTTGGCTAATCAAATTTTTCTTTATCTTTATCTACTCTATTATCTAGATTTATCTAATTATTAACGTTATCTATTGTTCTTACCAAAATCTGGAAATTCCACATATTAGCTAGAGGAGGTCCAGGTGGGTTCCAAATTCTGCACGTCAAATGATGGGTCAACCTTGTTTAAGGGAGGGACCTTCAAAACAAAGGAAAGACACTCCGAAGCTCAAGTAAATACATCAATTATTGGAGAATAACTGAGTGTGTGAGAGTGTATATGAGGTTTCAGAGGATGTCTCGAATAGAGAATGAGTGATAAGTAATTATGAGATTATTCTCGGATGATCATGAGATGAATGATGAGTGAGTATAAACTTAATATGGAATGATCATGAGATGATATTAGCATGAGTAAAGGTTTAGAGAGAACCTGTACTTATAGCATGGAGTATGGGCCTTGGGCCTTTGTTTGTTAGTGATATGTTGATAAGATAATAACATATAATAGCATGCAGTTATATAATTTGAATAAGAGAAAATGTGTACCTTATAGATATGTTGTTATTTATAGAAAAGTAACAACTTGTAGATAATTAGAGAGATATTAGGAGATAAAGTGGTTGCACCATTTCAAATATGTGTAACGGATAGGCTGTTGCGGTCCAGGAGTTTCTGGAAGCTAAGAGGGTGGACGTCTGTGCTCCTGTGGCAAGGCTGACACGAAGAGTGGACAAGTTGTCTTCATTGTGTCAGGGTTGACACTTAAGGCGAAAATGTACACGGTTACTGTAGTAGGATTGACATGAAGGATGGACACGTGTGCAGTGATCCCACAGTAATGTCCACATGTAATTTTTTACCAATTTGCACAGTACATAAGCCCTCTAGCCTCTGAGCCAATTTATAGGCGAAAGAGGATGAGTAAGCATTGATGATGAATGTCCAATGTCAAGGTTGATGTTCTTGACAAGTAAGATGTAATGTTGAGCTTGAGGAGCCCCCAAGGGTGGACAAGTGACGTCCAATGTCAATGATGATAACTTTGTAAAAAGCAATTGTGGAGCAATGTCAAGCCCCCTAACCACGATTCTCTTAGTGAGAAGCTCAATTCCGCTTTAAGCCAGACAAGCGAAGCAGGCAAGAGAACTAGGCTTGGTGTGGCTAGATATAAAGCAGGCCCTAGTATTCCTACTGATCTACTTCTTTTCGTCCCTTGCTAAAATATACATAATCAGTAAAGAACTAGAGATGGTACCACTACTAGAAAGTGTGTTGTCCAGGTTGTTACTATTGAAATGTCCAGGATGGATGTATCTGTGAAGTCAAATATGTCAGGCAAACGAAGCATCAAGGTTGGGCACTCCCTGCCAATGTCTAACCGTTGTAATGAGTATTAAAAGCATGCGTTATGCTTTGTCACTTCCCCAGGTGCGTGAAGCGCACTCGTTGTAGTCATGCATACGTGTCACTCAAGGAGTGGACATGTACTGGAGTAGTGCGGTAGTGGATGAGTGGGCATTAATTGTGGCGTGGACTGCAAGGGGACATTTCAAATCCACGCATAACTACTCAGTAGTCACGTCCCATTTAAATGCACGAGACGTTCGACACTTTTCTCTCACCTCTATTTCTGCCTTCCTTCCTCATTACTTTCCTGAAACTTCTTCTTTCTCAAAACCCTTCTTCTTTTCAAGGTATCCCTTTTCTTCTGAAAAAAATGTCTAAATCACCCATTTTCGATTCTGCTCTAGGTTTAGGAGGCAGCGATTAGAGGGGTTCGATTGAACAACCCCTGATGCGCGATGTGATCTCAATCGATTATTCCTCTGAGGAGGAAACCCATAGTGGAGTCTCTAATTATGAGTCCTCCTCTTCTGGGAAGAGGATGAAGTCTCGTCGAACTGCTGAGGGCACTTCTCATCCTCATCAGCAAGCAAGGCCATCTGTTGCCCTTCGAGCAGGCGAGCCTCTGCCACCCATTATCCTTCCCCCTCCATCTACTTCTGGGAGGGCAAGACCTAGTGGTGCTAGGAGTGCGAGGGCTTCTCCTCACGTGCATCGCAGTTGTAGTACCGGGTCGCCAACCCTTACTCTGGCTGTGTCCGATTTTGAGTGGGTGAGGGAAGACGTTTTGAAGTATAAGTATTCTCTCACTTCACCCGCAAGTGTTAACACCATATGCCATCAGCTTCCGCTGACGACACCTAAAGATTCT
Source organism: Glycine tomentella (assembly GCA_007407185.1). Taxonomy (NCBI): domain Eukaryota; kingdom Viridiplantae; phylum Streptophyta; class Magnoliopsida; order Fabales; family Fabaceae; genus Glycine; species Glycine tomentella. The sequence continues at coordinate 24,356 of PYAF01003601.1, forward strand.
TGCAAGATCATAGTCGAGGCTTGCGGGAATGATGAGTTCCCCTTCATGAGGCAGCAGAGGACGCTCCGCCCTTCTTTTTCGTGTATCGATGTCTTTTCAAAGTTCTAGGGCTTCTCCTTCCCTTCTCACCATTCCAATGTGCCGTGTTGGATTTTCTAAATGTGGCACCCTCCCAACTTCACCCCAATAGTTGGGCAGTGCTGCGAGTGTTCAAAATTTTGTGTTCTTTTCTGAACATTTGTCCGAGTGTTCACCTTTTTCTGTTTTTCTTCCAAACCAAGTTGTCTGGGAAGGTTGGTTGGGTCTCCTTGCATAGTGTTTCGAAGAAACTGTTTGAGGTAGACACCAATGTCTTCTGCCGCTTCAAGGACCATTTCTTTAAGGTCTACGAAAGTGGTGTCGTGGCAGATGGACTATCAATGATGCGCAATAAGGATGGGGAACCTCGCTTCCCCTTCTACTGGCAATCTGACCCACTAGGTTTAGGTCTTTTGATGAGGATTCATTGACCCTAGTGGAGAGGTCGGACAGGGCAATTTTAGAGTTATTGCTGGACTCCCTGGATACGTGTGTCATCTTGCCACTGCCCTCAGCAAGTGACCCTTCTGCTGCACTGGATGATATTCTATTTCCCTTATGCCTTTTTTATTTGCTTGATTAAGTACCCTGACCTGACACTAGTATTTTTTGGTTGTGTTTTCTACAGGTATCATGGGTAACTTCTCTTGGAGATCACTAGTGAAGAAGATGGGTGGGATGTTGTGCCACCATCCCATGTTCCCCCTCCAACTAAAGAAGAGGGTTGACCAACTGTCAAGGTCCACCCTGTTGAAGTCGTTGCTGCTTTCCCCAGCGCCTCCCTTCTTGCATTGGCTATGAGGAAAAGGGGCAAAGGTGCTGGGACGTCTGGTAGGAAAAAATCTCAGGCCCTTCATGCTTCTCGTAGCCTGCGTGCTTTGAGGGAAGTGGTCGGGCTTCATTCTAGTACACTGGTCTCTCCTCCCCCTGTTCGCACACAGCACCAGTGGTGGCCCCTGCTGCTACTTCTCCTGTTCCACCACCACCTACTGCTCCTGCCCCAGTTTCGGTTGTTCTTGCTCCACCTGCTACCACCCCTATTTCTTCTGCTACCGCCGCTCCTACTTCACATGTCGCTGCCATTCCTACTCCCTATCCTCATACTCCTTCTACGATGTCGGTGCCTGCTGCTCACCTCATCACTCCCCTTGAGTTTGTAACTGCTCCAAGGGATGTCGACTCATTGTGGAGTGTAGGGCACATGTTTGAGCGGAGAGTGCTGACCCCGTATGACAAGAACTTGATACGGTCAGTCAGCGCTCAACATTCTGTTGATGCTGCGAAGCTCTTTATGTATAGGAGCGTTGCAATCATGGAAGAGCATAGACAACTGCACCAAGAAGATGTGAGCAAGGCTGCTTTCTTGGAAAGGGAACTGGCTAAGTTGAAGTTATCTTTCCACAATGTTTGGAGGGTGGAACACTCCAAGTTAAATAGTGTTGTGGTGGCAGTTGCTGAGTTGGTTAGGTCTAACCATCAGTTATCTGCTAAGACTGGTGGCGTTTTGGCCAACTTGTTGTGTACCCAGGTTGACGGTGATGAGCTGGCCACCCGAGGTAAAGCTTTGCTGAAGGAGAAGATGGACCTGGTAGACAAGGTCACTGTTGCGAAGGAAGAGTTGGCCAAGAGGGTAGCCGAGTTAGAGCTTAGATTTGCTGTGGAGATGGCGGTTAGTAAAGAGCTTGATGAAGAGCTAGTCGTCAACAAGGCAGCAGTGGAGCAGCATGAAAAAGGTTTCCACAAAGTTGTTTGCCAAGCTGGCCTCTTTGCAAAGGATCTTGATTTGGGTTTGTTTGACCCTTTCAAGGATGTGAAGGATGTCATCTTGGTTGACGAGAAGGAGTTTGGTTCTATTGAAGAAAGTGTTGGTGATGGGGCCAATGTTTAGACTGCCATATTTTGAATTTTTTACTTATTCTGTTTTTGGTTTCGGGTCGTGAAGGTCATGTAAATGAATATTGACAGTTTTAATTTAATGAAATGTTCTTCTTTCTTCAATTTTGTTATGTCCTTGCATATTGTCTTCTACTTGTGAATGTTTGTGTTTATGAATATAAGCCGCTTGACTTGTATCTTTTCATCATGAAAGTTGACACTCTGCAATTGGTAGTGTCCCATTTTGCTTGCCAAGAGGTAGAAGCAAATGAATTACAAGAATGTAACATGGGTTTGTAGTGTCAAGTATGATTCTCGAACTGATGTTGGATTTATGCTTTCGCAAATGACTAAGTATGTAGCCTTGCTTGTCGAGATTCCAAGTGAACATGTATACCAAGGGCCTGTCTTGGGTTTGAAATGTCAAGGGCGGACCTTGGACAATTGTATTGGATTCCTACTTTTGCGAGTTGCTAAGTCGATAGCATTGCTTGTCAAGGTTCCAAGTGAATGAGAGTATCAAGGGCGCATCAAGGGTGGACCCTGGACACCTATTTCTGCAAAATGAATAATCCTATGGTCTGGCATGTCAAGGTTCCATAGGCATAAGAGTACCAAGAGAGTTTTCTAGGGTTTAATAGGCCAAGGGTAGACCCTGGACTTTGTATACCAAGAGTGAATCTTGGGTTTTATGTTCCTAAGAATGTGTAATCCTGCAAGGATGAAATGTAGGAATAATAACATATGTCGAGGATAGACATAGTTGTAACTTTTATTTATCAAGTTTGATACCAGTGGAGTTGTCCGTGCTGGGTTTTGTTGAGATTCACCAAGGTATGATCTTGGGTTTGTGAACCTGTAGGTTGCCAAGAGCTGGTCCTGGGTTTTGCAAGTTAGAGATCTACCAAGACTTGGGTTTATGAACCTATTGTCGACCAAGGGGTTGCCTTGAGTTTTACTGGAGGTCTACCTAGGGAAGCCCTAGGGTTTTGTGAATCTTTGGAGATTACCAGGGACGTGTCCATCCTGGATTTTGTATTTTTACCAGAGGTAGACCCTGGGTTTTGTACCAAGAGCTTACCTTGGGTTTTGGAGTTGGAGGTCTACCAAGACTTGGGTTTATGAACCTTGACGGTCTACCAGAGCTTGGATTTATGAACCTGTAATCGACCATGAGGCTACCTTGGATTTTGCTGGAGGTCCACTAGGGAAGCCCTAGGGTTTTGCAGACCATTGGAGAGTACCACGAATTGGTCCTGGGTTTTGTCAAGGTTCACCGAGTATATGGATTTTGAGAACCTGTAATCGACCAAGGGGCTGCCTTGGATTTTACTGGAGGTCAACCTACGGAAGCCCTAGGTTTTTGCAAACCTTTGGAGAGTACCAGGAGCTGGTCATGGGTTTTGTCAAGGTTCAACCAGTAAATGGATTTTAAGAACCTATAATTGACCAAGGGGCTGCCTTGGATTTTGCTGGAGGTCCACCTAGGGAAGCCCTAAGGGTTTTGCAGACCTTTGGAGAGTACCAAGACACATCCGCCCTGGATTTAGTAAGGCTCGCCTAGGATAAACCTTGTCGAGTAGTACCAAGATATGGTCCTGGATTTTTGTCGAGGCTGGACCTGGGATAATACTTAGGCGATAGTTCTTGACTAGCTAAAGGAATTCGTCAAATCCCTATGAGAGATTAGGTTATCTGTAAACCGGAGAAATCGGGATGACATTTACGGGACTCGGGAATCTATGCATAGTAAAAGAAATCATGAGATGATTTACCTTTAGAGTCAGTAAAATTGGAGACTCCCTATTTCGTATTAAAGCTTACCCTAGACCGCAAGGGCTGATATGTTTCCTTACCCTAGGTTTTATGGGAAGGTAACCGAGACAAAAGGAAATACATACGCAAACCAAATAGATTTAATAGGATGATCTTGTCATTCACCTAACTAGTTCTGGGGCAACAAAGCATTGCTAGTGCTCTGTGTTGTCATTAAATGGGTAGTGGCCTTGTTGGGCCCAAACTCATTTATGTCAGTGGCTATGTTGGGCCTAATGGGTCACACACTAACACTTTATTGTCATGACATTATAGCATTAAAGGTTTTGGTCCTAATAAAGGTTGTTGGCCCAAGAAAGTGTTTGGATACTTATCTTAAAGAGAGAAGGGCGCATAAATGGAGTTAATGGGCTTGGATAGTCCAAGACATTATTAATTAATTTAAATAGTTAAATTAATTATCTAATATTTAAATTTGATAATTTAAATATTTGAATTTAAATATGAATTAACCATAGTAGTTAGTTTCATATCAAAAGGAGAAGATAAGAGCTAGATTTGAATTTGAATTCAACTAGCATCTTATCATGATCATGTCCTAGATTTTAGGAAGAAGTTTGAGGGCTGATTAAGGGCTTATCATACGGCTGGATATTTGATTATTATTTGGCAAAATAAATCCCAAGTAATTGACTTGATCTTAGGAGGATATGATAGAAGGTTGTTGGCAATTTTTGAAATGCAACAACTCTATCTTTTCTTCACGTATGGGATGCTTCACAATCAGATTTTTTGGTTAAAAATCTGACTCAAACTCTTCTATAAAATATATTCTTGTGATCATAGTTCTCTAATAGTTTTGAGAAAAACCCTATTTACATTCCTCCACTTTCACGTGCCCCTTTGTGTGAGTTTTGACTGAAATTCAGCCACCAATATCATCTATTGGTGAGCCTCTTAGATAAGTAAAAACAATTTAAAACCTAACCATCTTCCTCTCCATTGGTGTGCCTAGCCTGCCTCCTTTGGTGTTTGTTGGTGGCATTCTAGAAGTGTTCTTGAGTCTTGACAAGAAGTGGTGTGGATCAACATTAGAGGGCTTGTATCTTCAAGCCCATCCTTGATCATCAAATTTCGAATATAAACAAGGTAACATCTATGTACTAAAGAATGATTCTTGTATGGTATGTGTGTTTCCGCTTGAAAAATTTTGTTTTTCTCACATGCCTTCGGGCTTCAAGGCCCTATCTTTCAAATAGGATATGGGAAAGGATAATTGACCAGCCTCTTGGATTTGAGCATGATTTCCTCAAATAAAAGAACCCAATTCATGGGTATAGAGTTCTTTAGACCATACACCAATTGTAGGTCTTCATCTGTGGCCTGGGCATGATTAGTGGTCCTAGGTGTTAGCACATAGGTGATGATATAATGGAGCAGCCTATCCTCAGGGTTCATAGGACCAGTACCTAATCTGTTCCTAAGACGCATATGTGGGTCATGAAGCATCTCCCCCTATAGGTATCTAATTTGTTGTACTCCTCAGGTTCTTCATCCAATTTCCTAGCCCCCTCACATATAACCCCGGCAACTGTCTCCCAAACTTCATGGGTGATTTCCATTGTGACACCCTTAATCTTGGAAATCATGGTCCCATTCATAGACCCTTTGGCACAGGTATAAAATACCTTTACCAAATCAGGGTAAAAAGTACCCTTCATTTCCAGAAATCTTCTAAGACCTTGGGCCTTTAGGTATGCAGGGAATTGGAATCCTTCCCTTATAAACAAGTTCAAGTCTAGGCATTTGGGTGAGGCTACAGGTTTTGTGGCATTGAACTGTAAATAGTTTATCTTGTCTGACTCATTTGAAAACCATAAGTCTAGCCTATTTGGGGGTTAAGGAGGAGGAGGATTGGATGATGATTCTCCAACCTTTCTCTTTAAGGATCTAGCACGTTTAGGTGTAGGGTTAGACATGTTTTTAGAGAGGTTTAGACACAGGAAAAACTCAGCAAAACTCAGAAATATCAGACAGAGAAGAGACTAAGATGCAAAGTGATAAGTGCCACATTTTAGTAAAATTTGATTTATAGAATGGCACTTATCCGATTGTTTTGATTAACTTTATCTACAAATTAACCCTAGAAACCTAGTTAAATGATAGTTGTATGGAGTTAAGTTATGATTTTATGTTTTGAGAAGATTCGTCCAAATTAATGGTGTGTTTTGATAGGTTTGAAGATTCTGGAAATGTCGAGCATATAAAATCAAAGAAAAAAGGGTGAGCAAAGTAAAAATGGAAGTTTCAGAAAGCAATCCAGGCCCAATACCATCAAAGCCCAAAGGAATCTTCAGCACTAACATTTAAGCTCGCCCAAGAGAGCTCCCTAAGGCAAAATTGGTCGCCCAGGCTAGCAACATTTCCCAAGAAGATAACTTAAGCTAGCCCAGGCGAGCAAAACATGAAGGAATTGGCCGCCTAGGCGAGTGGAAGTAGACAGGACCACCATCTATAAATACCCCACGAATTGTTGAAGCAAGGCATGATTTTGGCACCAATTTTAGCTCCTTCTTTCATATCCTTAGGCTTAGGTTCTTCATAGTTGAGGGTAGGAGATTAGGGAAGTGAGGAAAGTGAGTTTTGCAGTGGAGATTCTGCCGAAAAGAGGATCGATGGCAAGCTACTTCAGTGATTCTCTTGAGGAAGTTCTTCCGATGCTCGCTTAAGCTTCTCTAGGATTGGACGTACTCTTCTTATCCCTATGCTCTTTTAATTTCTATGCATTATCCTATTTCTTATTGGTGACTTTATTTTGTGCTTAATGCTTGATGCTAAGTGATCGCTAGTGTCATTAATTTAAACCCTAAAGGCGACTGGAAAGTAAATTTAGGGTTTGAACCGAATAATTTCACTCATCACGTTGCGTTGCTAGGAATAGGGCATAACGTTTGGATCGCATTAAACACGTGAATATAATCTTAATGCTTGGGTATTTAATTAAATATGCGAGGAATCGGTATTTAGTAAAATATCCTTAGGACTTTAATTGCAAGGAATCGAATTAGGGTTACTTAAACGTGTGAGTCAATAAGAATAGAAAAATAATGCATAGGTAGAATTAATCGAAGGGATAAGAAAGACAAAATCCAATCCTACGCTTCCTTGACTTGAACTCGTTTATTTACTTCCGTAATTATATCTTTGTTTTATGATACAAAATCACACAAATGAACCTTCGCTTTAATCATCTGTATATAAACTATTAAACTGGTAAAGATTTAAACTAACCAAAAGTAAACTCAAATCCCTGTGGAGACGAACTTTATAAATTTGTAACTTGCAATGATAACACGGTGCGCTTGCTGTAAAATCCTAACACAGCTTTTTATTGATGCAAGGCACTATTTATAGGCTTGATTGATGCTCTTAACATTCATATTTTTTTAAAATATAGCTGTTGGTGGTAGTTAAGGCACTTCAGTGGCCTTGGATTTCCTTTAGATATCGTTGGCCAGTTTCATTTCCGGAAAAAAAAACTGTCAGAAAATGCACAACAGACTAAATAATCGATTATTTACTAATGATAATCGATTATTTTGCACATTTTGAACACTGAAATTACACGTGGTAATTGATTATCCCGTATGGTAATCAATTATTTGCCAACCAGTCTAAGGTAGAAGACGATTTGTAATCAATTATATGCTAATGTAATCGATTATATCATGATTTTGGGAATTTAATCAACTATCAGTGCTTATGTAATCGATTATCCCGACTGTTAATCGATTACTCCAGAAGAGTTTAAAATTCTAACCATATGTGTAATCGATTACCAATTGGTCGTAATTGATTACTCCAATGAAACATTTAAACTAAAAAACACATTTTGTTCATGGTAATCGATTATCCCGATACGCAATCGATTACTCCAAGAAGAATCAGTTTTTCAAAACAGAGAATAATCGATTACAAGATTGTTGTAGTCGATTACTTAAGCTCAATTAGCACAAATAATGCGGATTTTAATGAATTTAATTGATTAACCTATAGTGTAATCGATTATTACAGGACATTTATCATAATACAGAGCATTTTGCAGATCAACACGAATTTTTGGTTATTTTAGTGATGAAGGCAAAAATGAAGTTCAATTTTGCATGGAAAGGCACACTTTAAACAAGCTAGCATATATTGGATTCATCAAGAATACCTAGCATGTTTCTAAGTGCATAAAATCTATCTCTTGTCAATGGTTTAGTGAATATATCAGCTAGTTGGTTATGGGTATCAATGAACTCAACTTTGATATTACCTTTCTGAACATGATCTCTGAGGAAATGATGTCTTATCTCAATGTGCTTGGTCCTTGAATGCATTATTGGATTCGTTGATATGTTAATAGCACTTGTGTTGTCACATAGCAGAGGTATTTCATTCAGTTCAACTCCAAAACCTTGCATTTGTTGTTTCAACCATAGGCTTTGTGCACAGCAACTTCCAGCTGAGATATATTCAGCTTCAGTAGTTGACAAAGCAACACAAGATTGTTTCTTGCAATGCCATGAGATCAATGAACTTCCAAGAAGATGACAAGTGCCACTTGTACTTTTTCTATCTAACTTGCAACCTGCAAAGTCAGAATCATAATATCCAACAATATTAATTGAACTTTGACTGCAGTAAGATGAGACTCCTTGGGATTGCTTGATATCTTGCACACAAGCAAACACTTAGCAATATATCAGGTCTACCAGCTGTCAAGTATAACAAAGATCCAATCATTCCTCTGAACTTTGACTCATCAACCTTCTTTCCATTTACATCTGAATCAAGATATGTTGATGTAGCCATTGGAGTTGCAACATCTTTGTTTTTCTCCATTTCAAACTTCTTAATGACTTAAAGGCAATATTTGGATTGATTGAGAAATGTTCCATTCTTCATTTGCTTCACTTAAAGTCCAAGAAAGAATGTTAATTCTCCCATCATTGACATTTCAAATTCTTTCTGCATAGCTGAGGAAAATTCCTTACATAGCAAATGATTAGTAGAACCAAAAATTATGTCATCAACATAAACTTGAACCAATAAGATATCATTATCATGCCTTTTGATGAACAAGGTTTTGTCAACATGACCCCTTGAGAAAGATTGTTCAAGCAGAAATTTGCTTAGTCTTTCATACCATGATCTAGGAGCTTGTTTCAAACCATAAAGGGCCTTTTTGAGTTTAAAAACATAGTTAGGATGTTTGAAATCAGTAAAATCAGGAGGTTGCTCAACATATATATCCTCCTCAATGTATCCATTTAAAAAGGCCATTTTGTATATGATCTAGCTTTATTTCTGACTATGATTCCACTTTCATCAAGTTTATTTCTAAAAACCCATTTTGTATTTTGTACCAATGGGTTTAAGAGAGGATGGTCTAGGAACAAGTTCCCAAACTTCATTTCTCTCAAACTGATTTAACTCATCATGCATGGCATGCATCCAATGTTCATCATTCAAGGATTGATCAATATTCTTAGGTTCAAATACTGTTTTTCCAAATGATTTTGAGCCTTGTTTGTACCCCAAACCAGAAGTATATCCAGCATATTTTTGCACACTCAACATTTCAACCAAGTTGCATTTTCCTTTGTAAAGCTTTCTCAAGACATCAATTAAATCACTGTTTTTGGATAAAAGTAACATATAATTTTCTCCTGGACTCTTTTTGTAATCATCAAAATCTTTTTGAAGCAAGTTATACTTGTCAACATTTGTAGAGGAAGAGGCACACACACATCCATTCATAATTGTAACTTGAAACAAGTTTTTCATTTTCTTCTTTCAAGTTGCAAATCTCAGTTTGAAATTCAGTTATTTTTGCAACATGCCATCTAAGATTTCCTCTGAACTTGTTATTGGGTTTTGCAAGCTTTTGGGCTTCCTCATGCATTTCTTGGAAAACACTAATAGCTTGTTCAAATTTAGAATTTACCTCATCTCCATCACTTGATAGATCATCATCATCTTCATTGATAGTGGAGGTGAGACACATGTTGGCTTCTTCATTTTCAGTTGAAGATTCTGAGGTAGCTGACTCATTATCTTCCCAAGCTATGTAGGCTCTTTTAGCTTTCCCTTCCTTCCTCATCTTGTTCTCTACTTGTTGCTTTTTCAAGTGGATTGAACATTCAGATTTGATGTGGCCAAGTTTACCACATTCAAAGCATGTAAAGTTGTTGTCAATCTTCTTGTTGATGTTGTTGTTGTTGTTGTTGTTGTTGTTTTTGCTGGTTTTATTCTTGTTTTTCCTCAAGAACTTGCTGAACTTTCTGATAACTAAGTTCATGTTGTCCTCTTCATCCTCATCACTTGTTTCCTCCTCTTTTTCAGCTTTTGAAGTTGCAGCTTTTAATGCAATGCTTTTGTTTTTCTTTTCTGCATCTTCAATACACGTTAGTTGAGACATTTCAAGCTCATATTCAAGTAGCTTACCAAATAGTGCAGCCATGGACATCTTTAATAGATCCTTGGATTCCTTAATTGTTGTCACCTTTGGTTGCCAAGGCCTTGTTAGACACTTCAAGATCTTGATGTTTAATTCTTCAATATCAAAGATCTTCCCAAGACCCAATAGATGGTTGACAATATGAGTGAATCTTGTCTGCAATTGAGAAATGCTTTCATTGGTGTTCATCTTGAACATCTCATGCTAATGGATCAAAGCATGCTTCCTTGATCTCCTAACTTTTTCAGTTCCTTCATGAGTAATTTCCAGCATCTCCCACATTTCTTTTGCACTCTTGCATCTCACTGTTCTGAAAAATTCATCAGAGGAAAGTGCATAGGTGATCATATTTTTCGCTTTAAAGTCATATTGAGCGGCCTTTTGTTCAGCTTCAATCATCTTATTTCATTCTTTGGGAATCAATTCATTGGCAACAGTTTTCTTTGGAATGAAAGGACCCTTTTCTATAGCATTCCAAGCACCTGGATCATTTGATTGAATAAAGATTTTCATTCTATTTTTTCAAAAATTGAAATGTTCCCCTTCAAACATAGGAGGTCTGTTTAAAGAAGCACCTTCCTTGAAGGTTATTTGTGAGGTATTCATTTTTCTTTTTGAAGAAAACTAGTGATCTTGAATAACTCTCAAGAACCAGCTCTTGATGCCAATTGAAAATAATAGGAATACTTCACAACAACCAAGAGGGGGGTGAATTGGTTGAACCTTGGTATTTTAAAATCAAGTTCAAATAAGAGTTTCAGGATCTTTATCACTTTTAAAACCAAGAAACCTTTTACTCAATCAAATGTCTCAAAACTGAACTTGTTGAACAATGAATATGATTCAAAGAATTAAAGACAATGAATAAGATGAGAATAGAGATATAGAAATAAGAACATAAGCAATTTATACTAGTTCACTTCAAATCATGAAGCTACATCCAGTTTCTTCTAATTCACACTAAATTAGAGTTCCACTATTATAAAATATTCTTACAAGCTTTTACAAAAACCTCCCATTTATCAACCCTAGATAAAGAACAGAAATCCAAAACCTTATTAGACTTCTAAGGAGAAAGATCCAGAGAACACTACTCTGATCTTTAAGCTAGAGAACCCTTCTCTAGTCTCAAGCTTTAAGAACCCAATTACAATAGTCAATTACAACACAATTTGTAAACAAAATTACAATCAGTGAGTTAAAGAAAGAAACAACCTGATGATCCAGTGAATGACATGCACATGAATGAACAATTCAGGTTGAAAGAAAAAAACAATCTCTGAACATCTTCTTCCTTAACCTTTGAAAGAGACTTCTTGCTTTAAAGAATCACTCAAAAACTCATAAATGTTTTAGTGTAAGCAAGAACTCATAGAACCCATAAAAATCACTTAGAACATGTTTAGAAAGCTTGTGTGTGCTTAGAATACGAATTGATCAAGTTACAAAACAAGCTGAGCCAAGGTTCTATTTATAACAAACTTTTGTAACTGTCAATAATCGATTAAACGCGCCATATAATCGATTATTTAACTCATGTAATCGATTAAATCATTCTGGTAATCGATTAAAGTGTTCAACACAATTTCTGGACATGAGCAACGAACAAAATAATTGATTATTCCGTCTTCTAATCGATTAAGACAGGAAGCTTCAAAATCTCAAAATACACTATGTAATCGATTACGGATTCTGGTAATTGATTAAACTAGGAAGCTTTATAAAACAGAATGCACTATATAATCGATTACTATATTTGGTAATCGATTAATGCGGCAAATCTTATGTGCATTTACATATAGTGTAATCAATTACTACATTTGGTAATCGATTACAAGAAGATGGTTTTTTCAATTTAAGCCTGTGTAATCGATTACTATTCCTTGGTAATCGATTCTTCTAGCACTGCTTGAAATCATGTATAGCAATGTAATCGATTACTACCTATTGGTAATCGATTAAAGTGTTCCTCAAGGCAGTGTATATGAAAACAAAGGTCAAATCATCGATTATTCTGATAGGTAATCGATTACATTGTTCTTGAAAGCTTTTCCATAATGAACTAAGAACAAAATAATCGATTATATCTTTAATGTAATCGATTACAACAGTACAAAAACCATTTTTCCAAAAACCTATGATTCAAATTAAAACCTTAGTTGATTGTTAAAAGCTTTGTTTGATTTTCATGAAAAACACTTAGTTAAAACAATGAATGAATGAATGAATGAATGAATGGATCAATCAGATAGCTTTCCTTTTACATAAAATTCCAAGTCTTCAAGCATGTTGAAAGCTCAAAACTAATCTTGTATCAAAGACTTCCAATCTTCATGAAGCTCCCCCTGTATTCAACAAAGTGGTCCCACATTGCGAAGGACCATGGAGAAGTCATAGTGTGAAGGTTGTCAAGGGAAATCCATGGGACGTCCGCAAATTCCTGACACCTTTTTCACCTTCGGGTGAATTCAAAGGCATCGGTCCTGAGTGTCGGCCAATTGTATCATGCTCGTAGTACCTTGGTGGCTAGGGAGCATCCTCCTATATATTATCATAGTCAATTTAATTTAAACAAATTCTTATACTAATAATTTTTAAATTAAAACTAATAATAATTGTTAAAATTTTAGGATTTTGCATGAGATGTTGTGGGTATTTGAGGAGTTAATTGATACGATTCAATCAACCGAAAATTGATCGTCAGAGATCTTATTTATAAACTTCTAATACTAACAGTTGAATTATATGATTTCGATACATGTACAACAATATTTATAAATACATAGATCTAATGCTATTTGACGTCTTCGTGTAATTTCTTTGTAACCACGTCAACTAATATTTCGATTTTCGAAACAATCTTGCTTCTGAGTGCTTTTCAACCCCGCATGTCTTAATGAAGTCATCGAAATTGTCATTTTTATCAAAATAACTTCCTTCGATGGCACATTCAACTTCTCGAATTTTAGTTCACATTTTAATCACTTTTGAATGCTCTCTTCTGTTTTTCTCGAGATAATTTCATCAAAACTACATATGAGTTTCATAACTTACAAATTTTACATAATAGAGGTAACAACTACTACTGCATTTTAAGTTTTTTTTTTTTTTTTTGCATAACACTTTATAAATTCATTTTTTTATTAATTAATTATCTTTCTTAATATAAAGTTTCTTTTATTTTTCAATTTTCAAACTCATTACTTTTATGACTTTTATATCTTGTTGTTATAGGAAAATTTATATGCTTCTGCATCTGGTTGACCAAAATGAGAATCCCAAATTACATGAGCTATATATCCTATAGATCTTAGATGTAAAGGATCCTATATCCATGCCTCAAAATTTTCTTCCCAAGCTACATCAAACAGATTTTTGAAAGTCTATAGAAAAATTATTGTTAATTGCCCAAAATGAGAAGCAAAAATATTCTAATAAAGACGCTGCTAGCTAATATCATCATGATGGCTTGAAATTGTTAATTTTTTTATGTACATTTTCCTGTAAATTTTGTGATTTTATTGTGAATTTTCTACAACATTTGCTATAAATTTGGTAAAAATGTGATGTTTTACAAGTTGTTGAAAATTCATAAAAATGTATTTTTTATATAAATAATGTTATGTATAAAAATAATTAATGTTTCTTGTAATCTCCCAAAAGAATTATAGATAAAATTTCTATTTTTTTATTTAGTATTAAATGAGAATATAAAAGTTATTAAAAACTTGTGTAATGTTATGAATAATGTAAAAAATATTTTAACACTATAAGTAAATATTTAATATTTAAATAATATCAAATAATTAATTGCTTAAAACCATTCACAATGAATAATATTATCAATGTTTCATTTATATATTTTAATCTTAATTTTATTTTAGTCCCTTCAAATTTTTCCTCCAAGCTCCGCCACTTACCAACAACACTACATTTTATTAGCTGGTTACATAATATTTTGATAATTGTTAATTTTTTATATTTTTAAAAAGTGAATGGACTATGACCCAATCAAGAACTAAGCTAAATTAGTCTTATCAACTCAAAAATGACGGTTCTATTGCTAACTCACAAATACTTAGCTCGTTCTCTTCTTTCTTTCTTTCTTTCCCTGAAAACTCGTGATTTTTCAATAAAAAACATTTATCTTTCCCATTTGTTCAATAATTAAGTTTTCCTAGTTTTTTTTTATTGAAAATATTAAAAAAGAAAGAAAAAAAACAGGGCAGCGAAGGTGTGCTTTGGCGCATCACAGGATTTTGATGAAAATGGGACAACAGAGGAGGCAATTATTTTAACTTTTTTCGGTGTAGTTTCGATCATGTGATATAAATAAAACTTTTTGAAGCTCTTTCTTTTTTCTTAAGATTGAATGTGTGTTTAAGAATACACTTCATAATAAATTAGAATATCAATCCTATATAAAAAATATAGTATCAATTAACTTAATTTTGTAAATTTAAATGTTCCTTAGAAGAGATAAATAAAAAAATACATCGAGAAAGAGCTGGTCTGCTCACACTGGTTATACTTGAGCAAAAAAATCTCCTATAAAAAATACTTATGGCCAATATAAAAAAATGCTTTCAAATGTGAAATTCTTAACAAGAGTATGCGTTTTATAGTAGTATAATATTTAAAAGATTCATATAAAAGGTTAATACAGTCTTCAAAATTCTTTATTTGTTTTCTAGTAAAAAACGCGTGACACAAAAAGCAAGAAATCTTCTTTCATTTCAATGTGAGTTAAATTCTAAAATTATGTTTATTAACTACGAATAAAAAAAAAAAAAAAAAGAGGAACATGCTTATAAAGTTGTAGTACACTAGTACTTCAAGGTATGTTTTATATCTCTAATTTTTTTGTCAGCAAAAATAATACTAAAACCTTGAAGTACTCTCTAATTTCGATGTACTAACAGTTTAAAATGTTTTTTTATCAGTGTTTTTTGTATTTATACAAATAAAATAATAATAACAATAAAAAATTTATTGGATAATATGACACTTTTTGTTTTAATGTTTCTTATTTTTTTTATTTTATTATCATTTCTTTTTAATACCCACTCGCTCTTTATTATTTTCAGTTACTAATCCATTACATTATTAAATTAAAATAACTTTAAAAAATATTCATCATGATCAATTAAATTCTATTTATATTTTAAACA
>PYAF01003601.1:43662-57032 GCA_007407185.1 Glycine tomentella
TCTCATTTCTAAATAAAAATATTTTTAAGAGTTATTTTGACTCTTATTGAGTCAATGTCTCATCTTAATCTTAAATATTTAGGATTTTTTATTTTATTTTTATACATATTAAATATATTTCTTAATTTTAATTTCAAGTTTAATTTGGTTTAAATAGCCAATTTTTTTTCTCAAACTACTATCCTTTTATCTCTTTTATCTTTTTGTAAATTTGATTTTCTTAACTTCCTATCTGTTTCAGTATACCATTCATATTTATTTTTAAATTGAATTACAAAATTTGAAAAGAATCATCAATAATTAAAAATACTATTGTTTCACAACGTAAATTGTTTATCATAAATCCAAATGTGTAAAAAGAGACGCACACTCTCATTTTTTTCCACTACTTTCTTTATTATTGACTTATATTTATTGGAAATCATCAGTGTTAATAAACACGTTACCGATTTATCCTCCCCAATCTCTCATTCCCGCCTCCAAGATCCACAAAGGGAATTTATTTATTTATTTATTTTTTAAGTAAAGATATATTTTGCTACTAAAAATTGAATGACATAAACTTCAATCTGTTTTACTAAAACTTTTAATATAATACTTGAATTGGTAATATTTGATATTTATAAAAAATATTGAAAAATAATTTTATCAAATCTTATAATTAATATGACTTGATTATAACAGTTCGTACCACTTTACAGAACACTCAAACAAGAAAAGGCATGAAAAACATACACAGCAAACAAGTAAAAAAAACAACCTCAAAAAGTTGAGAGCAACCGAAAACAAAGTATAGAAAAGGTTTATAAATATTATTTTATTTAGTTTTGATTCTTTATCTTTTATTATTTTAATTTTAACAATTTTTTTTAAAATTATTACCATAGTAATAGTAAATTAGTAATACCATACACATTTAGTCATATCAAATCAATAATTATTCTTAAATACATGTTATTATATTATAACCAAGTAAGGAGATATAAGGTTGGTAAGTAGAAAATGGAGAAAAAAAAGGAGAGAGATTATAAATTTAAATTCTTTCACTAATAAAAAACAAAAACCGCTAATTAACAAATAAAAAAACATTATAACTAAGTAAAGATATGAATCTTCCTAAAAAAAAGAGTAAAGATATGAATCATTTTGAAAATCTTTAAATTATACAGAAATTAAAACTAATATTTTTTCAAACAGCCAAGATCACATTAAATCCTAATATTAATGAAAATTAAAAGCATATTTTACCAATAAAAAAAAATTGGGAAGGAGTGCCTCATAAGTCGAGAATAAAACTTCGCCGTGCTAGCCCCAACACAACCCATTTCCCCTCTCAGAATATGCACTAAAATGAAAGCAATAAAACTTTGGGAAAACAAGAACAGAGAACTAGGTGAGGTTGAGATTCTTTTAGAGGGAACACATAACCATTAAGATAAGGAACCGCACTTTATTATTTTATTTATTTGGTTTAGCTTTGCTTGTGAAGTTGGCTTCGTTTTCTGCAATTCCCACTCCACAAAGCCACACACTTCATCACCCCCAAAAAACTAACACAAAAGCAAACAAGAAAAGAAAAGAAAAAAAACATTATAACAACATATTATTAATATTGTTGTAATTATTGTTACAGTTTTCATTTGTCTTGTCCCTTTATTTTTCGATTGGATCTGAGGCTCTTCAGAGTTGCAGAAAGGCACACCAAAGTTGCTTCACTTTCTTGGAGTGTGTTTTCTCTTTGCTCCAAGCAAACTCACACTCAACTTGTGGAATCCATAGCCGTGGAAGAAGGTTTCTTGCTCTGCAATTGCGTTGCCATTTTTATGCTTTGATCAGGTATGCATGTCTTTTTCGGTTTATTTATTTGCTCTACACATACCCTTTTGCAGCCTTTCTTTATGGAGTGGCTTTTAATCACTGTTCCTGTAGTGTAATCAAAGAAAAAGCTGAAGGGTGGCTTCTAAAGAATAAAAAAAACAAAACTTCAACTTGGGTACTGTTACAAGCTAATGCATTTTTGGAATCAAAAGCAAAAGGGATGTTGGTTTTGTCAAGTTATGGTTTTGTTTTGTGGTGTTAATCAGAGGGGAACTGGATTTCTTGGTGAATTTGTGAAAGACTGAAACTTTGGTATTTTTTCTTTCTTTTGGGTTAAAAGACTGAGTTTGATTTGATACTTTGCGTTTGGGTTCAACCTTTCTTTCTAATTGACTCTGTTCAGTTGGGTGGTTTTCTGATGATTGTATCTAAAATGGGCCTCTTGCAAAGTTTTTAATGTTTTGTTTATTCTGGCTGTTTGAATTTCATTCTGGATCATTTTAATTTTCTTTTTTATTATTTTAACCTGTATAATTGTGTTGTGTTATTTGTTATTATTATTATTATTTTTTTTTTTGCAGTAAGTAGGAAAAATTGTAGAAGGGGATTTTTTAAGTGGTTGTTTTGTTTCTGTGCCTTTTGAACGAGTGCATCTCAGTAATTCACTGTGTTGAGTTGGATTTTGCAGCTCATCAAGGATTTCTTAATGGGGTCTCCTGTTAATGGAGTTGATTCTTTATCAGAGGTTCCTAATTCAGTTTCTGTGGTAGATCATGATCCTCCTTCGACATCTGGGATTCCCCGGTCTTCTCGGCCTCCATTAAGAGCACCTAGGAATTATGGGGCTTCTTCCAGTCAAAAGCATTCCTATCATGAGGCTGACAATGTGGAACACGACAGAATGCCTTATATGGACAAGCAGTATTACGACGCTAACGGCAAATCTGACAATGCCAGCCTCAATAAAGCTGTTGAAAGTTGTTTAGGAAAGAATATCTTCACAATGGAAACAAAATTAAACATCAAGCAACCATTAGACATTTCCAAGAATTGTGATTCTGGTGGCATGTTAGAATCTGACAATTGCAAATTAGGTTCATCAAAAGGAGTTGTTGATCAAACAAAGAGTTACTGTCAATCAGAGATTACTTTTTGTTCAAGTCCTCAGAATAGTTTCTATTCAGAAGCCAAGGAAAGTTTTGCCAATGCTGGTGGCAGTGAATGTGTGAGTGTTGATAAGTCAGTTGAAAGTGGAGAAGTTACCAATTCCTGTGAATTTAATGAGAGCAGGAAGACCAGCATCTGTAGAGGGAGTACTGGAAGTGACGTTAGCGATGAGAGCAGTACCAGTAGTTTGAGCAGTGCTTTGTATAAACCCCACAAGGCAAATGATATAAGATGGGAAGCGATTCAAGCCATCCGAGTCCGTGATGGGGTGTTGGAAATGAGACATTTCAGGTTGTTTAAGAAATTGGGATGTGGAGACATAGGAAGTGTATATCTAGCTGAATTAAGTGGCACAAGGACTTGTTTTGCCATGAAAGTAATGAACAAAACTGAGCTGGCAAGTCGCAAGAAGCTTGTTAGGTCTCAGACAGAGAGAGAGATACTGCAGTCTCTAGACCATCCATTTCTACCCACTTTATATACACACTTTGAGACTGAGACATTCTCCTGCTTGGTGATGGAATTTTGCCCTGGTGGGGACTTGCATGCACTAAGGCAAAGACAACCTGGGAAGTACTTTTCCGAGATTGCCACCAGGTTTGCTATTACATTTTTCCTTGCTTTCCTCCTCAATTCTATCTATACACAACATGCAGAACATGCAGAGACATTAGATGATTCTATATTCCTTGGATTCATGGACTCAAGTATTTTGTGGAACCAGAAGGGAAACTGTATTATTTAAGGAAATCTCTCTTTTTTTTCCTATGAGAATAAGGGAACCTGACTGAGGTTTTCATTATATAAATGAAAAGCTGGGCTGTCACATTACACTTCCTATCCATCGTGCCTCAAGACCATGAAATTTTTTAGAGTTTTGTCATATGTCACTAATGGTCATTTGTCTATGACTTTCCAATCTCTGTCTCCCTAGAAAATCCATATATAGCAAAACATAGCCCAAGAATTCTAAGTTGCCAAGATATTCTTTTCCACTCCCTTTATTGTCTTAAAACCCTCTAGATTTTTCAAATCCCTTTACGGATGTCTGCCAAATTTGATAAAACTATGATTGCTCGATTGCTCTACCTTTTCCTTTTTCTGCTTGCAAGTTCACTTTAGTTCATTACTTCCACCTTTCCCACAATCACAACATTCTGAGTAAATTATTTTACACTTCGTTAGTTATAGGGATCTTAATCATCTTACAGATCTCCATTTTCTTGCCACTTCTCACTTCAATTGCTGTGAATGTGATGTGACTTGGCTCCCTTTCACGCACACTTTTTTAATGGTTTTTCTAAATGTTAACATGTTTTTCAATGTTATAAATATCAGTATTTGCATTTTTTTTATGCGTACTGGTAGTATTTGTTTGCTGTCATCTATAACTTCTGCACTTGATTAACAGCCTAGAGTTAACCGATATCAACTCATTTGGTGTCTATGGCCTCTCTTATTATAGCTTGTTGCTATATGGTAGCCATTCCTCAATCCTAAGCCTTATATAGACGCCATATATATTAAGCTGTTTGTATATTAGCACTAAGTCAACTGTTTAGGAGAACTGGTCTTAAAAACTGTTCTTTTTTTCTGGGTTGAATGTTTTGAGAAGTGTCAAAGACAGTAAAACTTGTATTTTGTCATTTCATTAATCTGTACTTTGCAGGTTTTATGTAGCAGAAGTTCTCCTTGCTTTGGAATACTTGCACATGCTTGGGGTCATCTACAGAGACCTTAAGCCGGAAAATGTGTTGGTGAGAGAAGATGGTCATATAATGCTATCAGATTTCGATCTCTCTCTAAGGTGTGCTGTCAGTCCAACTCTCGTGAAGTCATCAAACTCTAGCTTGGAGACAAAAAGCTCAGGATACTGCATTCAGCCTGCTTGCATCAAACCAACTTGTGTGATACAGCCAGACTGCATTCAACCTTCATGTTTCACACCACGTTTTTTCTCCAGCAAATCCAAGAAAGAAAAAAAGTCGAAACCAAAGACTGATGTGCAAAATCAGGTGACCCCTCTTCCTGAACTTATAGCCGAGCCCACAAATGCTCGTTCAATGTCCTTTGTGGGGACACACGAGTACCTGGCCCCTGAAATTATCAAAGGCGAAGGGCATGGCAGTGCTGTAGACTGGTGGACATTTGGGATATTCTTATACGAGCTCTTGTTTGGTAGAACACCGTTCAAAGGTTCGGCAAACCGAGCAACACTATTCAATGTTGTTGGCCAGCCCTTGAAATTCCCAGAATCTCCTACTGTCAGCTTTGCTGCCAGGGACTTGATCAGGGGTTTACTCGTGAAAGAGCCTCAGAATCGCCTTGCATATAGACGTGGAGCAACGGAAATAAAGCAACATCCATTCTTTCATAATGTTAACTGGGCACTAATCCGATGTGCAAATCCTCCAGAAGTTCCAAGACAGGCCATGAAAGCACTTGCAGCTGAAAAGGTGCCTGGTGTGAAGCCTTCTGGTAACTATTTGGATATTGATTTCTTTTGATCTTAATGTCTGTTTTCTCCTTTGAACTACTTTCCCATCTTTTATTTGTGTTGTTTGTCCATGGTCTGTCCTTTGTATAAAATGATGCTACTCTTTCGTCTACATTGATCAATGCCTGTAATTGTCCATGATAAACTGCTGTAAGAAACTCCAAAATGCATTCAATTGAGGAACAAAGTTTCTGGTCTCTTATTTACTTCTATTTAACAATTTTCATTATGCCCATTTTTCCAAAGTGAAAACACACACAAACACGACAGGTGTCAAAAAATGAAAATGACATATAATCATATGAGAGAGAGTAGACACATGAATTATCTTATTATTAAAAATGAAAACTCAAATATATTCCAATTTTATAAATTTGAATATTTATTTTGGCTTTCTTTCAATTAATTCATGTTTTATACTCTCTCTTTTTTTTATAACAGTGATTTTGACGCATTATAAAAGTGAGATATTTTTTTTTGAAATTTTACAAAATTTAATATTTAAATTATTGTTATTATGAGTATGCTATTATTTGTAAATTTAAATCAAATTAAATGTTATTTTTATATTTTTACATTAATTTGATACTTTGATTCATTAAAAGAATATATTAATGTGTTTTTAATTTACATAATTAAATAATTGTGTATATAAAAATGGATTTAATTATTGTTTTAGTTCTTCAAGTCTTGTTTTTTTTTTTTTGTTTTTATAGTCCGTGATTTTTTAAAATTGTTTTTTTAGTCATTTTCATGATAATTGGCAATTTATGATCATTTTTAGCGGTCAAAATTTGATTTTTAATTTTTAATTGTTAGAATTGTATTTTTAAATTGTTATCAAATGTCAAATTTATTACGGGAGGAACTAAAAAGTGTAATTTTCAAAATTCAGAGACTGAAAAAAAATTGAATTTCAAAAACAAAAAAAAAATAAGACTCTAAATTTAAGGACTAAAACATAATGTTAAGCCTATAAAAAATATTTACTCCCTACATTTGCAAGGATTAAAATGCTAGGTTATAGAGATGGATTAAAGGATTTACAGTAATCAGTGTTAAAATCAGTTTACGTGTACACTTCTGAAAAAAATAATGTCTTAAGATATGTTTCACTATTTTTTGTGTACCCAGGGTTTGATCTTGTGATTTTGACTTCACGAGTTTGAGCCCTTGTGGTAGGCCCTAGGGGAATCACTTTTCTTTAACAGTACGAGGTCAATAAGAGTGGATCTTCAAGATATCACGGAGAAAGATTAACATCCACATGAAAATTGGTACAAAGAAAGAAATTCTTACAATACCAAAAAACTCACATCAGTGTATCATAATTTGCAACATTTTATTAATTGAATTTATTTTTGATCTATTTTATATGTTCACAATCCGAATATTTAAAAAGGCTCAATTATAACCTTTAACAAGTCAAACTTTCTAGGACAACATATAAGAATTCCTCTCCAAATTTGTCATGTGCGGAAAACCTCACTTTAAACTCATAATTATGTCAATAATGTAATTTATTGAGCTTACCTAACACCCTATGGACTCTATGCACATGCATAAAGGTGTTATTGATGCGCTTCAGAACAAATTGAAGTTCTTAGTTAATTAAAGAAATTATTTGCATTTAGTCCAACTTTCTAGACTAATAGTAACAATAATGCTTGAAATATTAGCTGTTAAATTGTTTATAAGGAAGCATGAACATGAAATTGAAGAAGGGTTGAAAGCAATGGCGAAGACCAAAGAGGGTCATGTGATTGTGAAGGAGCAATGGAATGAATGAAATGCATCGAGAAATATTAAGGGGGAGCCCCCGTTGATTTTAAGCAGACAAGAAAGAAAAGAAAAGGCCCACTAAGAAATGAGAATATCCGGAAAAGCATGGACCCATGTAAACTTGTAAGAGCATGCGTCATGAATCATGTGCCTTGTCCCAATGATAACGACGCGCATTCAATGCCTTGCCCTATGTAAAAAAGGTCGATCTAGATGCACGAATGTATTATTTTATTTATTTATTTCTTCATTTATGGTGAATAAACAAATTGTATAACCCCAAAAAAATATTTGGGTAATTATGCATTTAAATCACTTTATTTCTTGTATTATTTATCTTTTAAGATAATATATACTTAATAAAATCCTTAATTACATTATTACAATAGAATAGTATTTTCTTTGACAAATGTATTCTTACTAAATACATTAGAACGTATATATATATATATATATATATATATATATATATATATATATATTTAGGTAAGATCATAATCAGCAGACTCATATAAATAAAATTAAGTATTTTTTGTGTTAATTAAAAAAAAATTTAAAAACAAAAAATCTCAACCATTAATTTGAAATTTGTTGAGTTGTAAGACAAATCATGAGTTTTAATAATTTTGATTAAATGTAAATAATTATAAGGTTTAAAAGTTATATCTTATATGTTATCAGACCATGCAATATATTTGCGTATGATAGATTGGACGGAAGCATATAAATGTTAAGGTTTGATAAGCATTTGAGATTGAATTAATGATCTGTGTCTGAGATTTATTTTGCAGAGAATGTTCGAACATCCTCCTAGTCAAAGGACAAGAAAGTAAGATAATAATCAAAAGATTAGTAATGAGGATCATTTAGAGACAATAGACCCTTTATGAAGTTGGTTATAAAAATGAGAAGGTTTTGAAGAGTTGTGGTCGTGAGAATATAAGTCAAAATTTGAAATCCATATTCCTTCTCTCTTTCAAGCTTACTCTTTGTAATTTCTTAAGTTACAAAACTCTCAAACCACCTTGTAAATTCTGAGAGAAAAAGACTTAGTGCTTCATTTGTAAACCCGTCTTTAAGACTATAAGATTGTGTGCAAAACAAACATCAACAAATCTTCTGTTTTGTTTAGAATCAAAAGTGGCTTGGTAAACAAATAATACTTAGGTTGTAAAAGCTTGAGAGATAATATTTGTTGCAAGAGTCAGAAGTGATAATGAAAAATACTTTTAACTTTGTAAAAGTTAGTGGAAACTTGGTGGATTGCTACTTGCCAAGAACTGAACATAGTCTTAGTAGTAGAGACAAACTAATGTAAATCTCTATGTGTCTAGTTTATTTCCCTTATCTGTTCTGTTGTTTTAGGAAAAGGAAGAAGAAGAGGAAACAAGAGCTGAAAGTGTTGTGGAGGATGCATTTAACTTTTATTGAATATCTCTTTAAATAGAGTTAAAGTCTAACTATACAATCAAATATCTCCTTATTTGTAGGCATGACTAATAACAACCTAATCTTAAAAGAAATAGAACCAACAACATATCAAATTTCAAATACTAAAATAGAAATAACAAACTCCTAAAATCTAGATAAAATATCCCACTTTGCAGCTTTTGTAGGCGTACTTTCAACAAAACTCCTCCTTGCCTTAATAGCTGCAAACACTTAGTTTAATTCTCAAAGCTTCAATTTCAGCATAATATTGTCCAACAGCTGTCTGTAGATTTAAAAGTTCAGTATTCTAAGCATACTGAGTATCTATTGTGCTCATGTAGTTTGTAAGCTTCCTGTTCAAGTCATTAATGATTTCCATGGACTTTAGAATTTCATTGTCGTTCGCCATCTTTAGTTTCTCTTGACTTGTAGTTGTCTGTTTTAGAGTTTTTTCAATTTCAAGATGTGTTATTTGAAGCCCTTAGATAATTATTGCTATCACGTAGTTCTTCAATGATTTTGATATCCTCATCCATTTTTTCCGACTCTTCAAATTCTTGTACTGCTTTGTCCCTCTCCTTTTGTGTTTCCTTCAATTCTTTACATAGCTTATGCAAGGAACTTTCCAAGTCTTCTTACCCTGGGAAACTTTTAAAAGGATCTGGTAAATCACTGCTATTGCTTGGAACTATAATAACCAAGGCTAAAAAAAAAAAATTGACTGTCTAGGAAGTGGCACGGATAGCGCCAGATCCGGCGCCAGTAGCGCCAGAAGTGACGCCATTAGCGTCGAAGTTCACCAAAAGACCAATTTTCTCTGGAATTTGGCGCGGTTAGCGCTAGAAGTGCACCAGAAAGCAAATTTTCTCTGGAATTTGGCGCGGTTAGCGCCAAAGTGGCGCGATTAGTGCGGGAACGCAAGCTAAGTCACTATAAAAGGTCATTTTTCGCGATTTTTTTGGCAAAAAACTCAGCTTTCTTCTTCTTTTTGTGCATTTCCACCATTGATGAGCTAGAGAAGCTTCATACTCACTAAACCATTGACCAAAACACTTCACTCCCAACATGAAAGTTGAAGGGAACTACTCAATGAGCTAGATTCCAACATCACTTTTCTCTAAAAACCATCAAATGAAGAGATCGCGTTCTCTAGGGAAATTCACAAAACTTCGATTTTAAGGGGAAATGAGGCGTTTTAAGGACATTCAAGCTTGGAGAAGTTGTCCTCTAGCCTTCCTTGTCATTTTAGAGGCAAGAAACACAACTTTTACTAATTATTGAAGAATTTGTTCTTGAGGTGAATAATGACCCATTTGAGTTTGAGCTGAAATTAGGCTTGGATCCTTTGGAAAAGTATGCTTAGGAGGTTGTTGTGATGAAGGTTTAGCCTTGAAATGTTAATTTTATGGACTTTGGAATTTGGCTCTGAGAAATGTATGTGTAGGAAGAATGTGGGTTGAATTGATGATGTTATGGTATGTATGAACATTAGAGCTTTCACAAGGTGTGTTAGAAGATTATATAAACGGTGAAAATGTGTTGAAGTAACTATTTTAGCTACCTTGAAAATTGTTGATATGTTGCTTGAATAGAGTGTTGAGCTCTTTGAATTGGCTTATGCAGAGTCTTGGGGAGACTCTAGTGCCTTGGTTAGGCCGAGATAGATCCTACTGAGGGTCCGTGAGTCACCCATTAGGTGGTTAGTTCTAATAACTTTAAGATAGAGGATAAAAAGGTTTAAATGGAAAAAAATAACGTTTCTTTTCATTCTAATGGTTGAGAACCGTTATTGATTGTTTATATGCCTTTATGTAGGGCGTGATATAGAGATTGCTGGTGGTTGTGACCACGAAGTCGGAAGAGCCGGTGTAGCACTAAGAGCAAGTAAGCTCTTTGTTCTTGGGAGTGTTTCCCATTGATTGTGTTCCACCATACTTCGAGGGAGTGATGGTTATTGTATGTCATGATGCATGTGTATTGAAATTGTGTGTTACTGCTTTTATTGAGAACATGTATGTGATGTACACTGTGATGATATATTATGTGATTGATGAGATTCTCTGGCCAGTAGAATAGATTACTTATGGACTTCCTTTGGAAATGTGCTCTTAAGTGGATGATCTTCCCTCGGAAGTGCCATACGTGTTCAAGTAAGTCCTGAGAGAATGTGCCCTTCAATAGATGATCTTTCTCAAGCATTGACATAAAGTCCTGAGGGAATGTGCCCTTCAGTGGATGATCTTTCTCAGGCAATGTTCTCAGAGTCCTGAGAGAATGTGCCCTTAAGTGGATGATCTTTCTCAGACAATATGCGGAAAGTCCTGAGAGAATATGCCATTCAATGGATGATCTTTCTCAAGCAATGTTATATGTGTATAGATTTGTTATATCTGTGTTGCATTCCTGATGTTGGTGGTGCCCAACGGAATGACACCTATGTTGTGATATGCATGTGATATGGTTTATGAAAGCCGTGATGGTTGGGTTGTGTGTGATGCCAATTTTGATACTATAAGCCATGGAAGTGAACCAGGGGGAGGAAAAACCTCCAAGAACCCTGAGTTTACTGAGATTTGTATCTCACCCCGTGTGTGGGGATTATATTTTGCAGGTGATGCTCAGCGAGCGGATGGTGGATCCCAGGGCAAGAGGCCCGAGTAAGGATATGGTTCTGTGTGAACCTTAGGCATTTTTATTTTGAGAGCATGTTGGCTCATTTATTTTGGTTATGCCTATATTTTGTACCCCTGAGGGGAAGATACACAGTTGATGTACATTGTGTATATGTTGAATATTTTGAGAGATGCTGATGTATGTTGAGAGGACAGGGTATATGATGCCTTATTTTATACAACCATTATTTTGATATATTTATATGGCTTATTAGGTCCTCTGGTTGTATGAAGCGTGTAATTAACATACATAATGTAAAGACGTTATTGTTGATGATATCATTTTGTTTATTGCTTTTGAATTGATTAGTCTTAATTAATAGCTGCGCTTAACGACCATAAATGAATGTTAATGAACCGGATCCATACGGGGCGTTACAGGAACCTTGTTCTGAATCTCAGAATCATCAGGTGACATTTGACTAGCCATCCTACTTGATTTGAGCATAGCCTCAAGTTCATCCTCTTCCAACTTAAGAGTAGTATTTTCCTTTTGTATAGTTTCAATTAGTCTTTTGAAGCTATTGAAAGAATCACCTGTTTCTTCATCTTCTAGTCTAGTCAATTCTAATTGCAGACGTTTTATTTCAGATATTTTCTCATTCAATTCATTGTATAATTTGCTCACCTCATTTTTTGTTTTGTCTCTTTCCAAACTTTAGCATTTCAAGCTCCTCCTCCTCCATCATATTAAGAGCATAGATTTTAGCTTTCAGTTTCACCTTAAATATATCTCTTCCTTTTGTATCTTTGATCAAGCACCATTTGTCTTCAAATATGACTTTAAAGCCTTTTTCAACAAGTTGCGCAACACTAAGCAAATTTTGATCTATGTCAGACACATATAAGACATTAGAAACATGTTTCAAACCTGATAAGCTTTTTATAACAACTGTCCCTTTTCCCTTGACTGAGATGAAATCACCATTTCCAATTTTTACTTTGGAAACAATGGTTTTGTCAAGCTCAATAAACATCTTTTGGTTATTGGTCATATGATTTGTGCAACTATTGTCTGTAACGCCTCTCTTTACTTTCTCGTGCTTGATTGATTTTAGGTGAAATCTCGTGTCCACTTTGTATTAGAATCATGTTATTTATAAATTTTACATATAATTTTTTTTCGCTTTGCTTGCAAGGTTCATGGTTCGTTCGTAACGTAAACGCTTCTCCCCCACAACAGTTCAATTGTGATAAATAGATACTGTCCATAATACAGTCCAAATACACGTCCAAAAATATACAGACTGTCTAGTTTTAATACAAATTACACAGAGACAAATTACACACCAAACACAAAATTACAATTCATCAATCTTCCTCATCACATCTTCTTCAATATCATCCATAGCTTATGCTTCACTGGTTCCCTGCTCTCCCAAATGAATTGGGGTCATCACAGGTGTCAACCACAGACACAAATAGGGGTAAGTATATGATAAACATAGTTTGAATAAGACATATATAACACAAATGGATAAAACCTTAATTAAAAGATCACAACAGATACAATATATAGAACATCATACACATACCCATCATGTAGATGCATGAGATGCATGGTCATCTTTTTATATGATGCATGACTGAGATCTCAGAGTCCTATTAAAAGGTACCAAAATCAATATAGTTTCACCCACTCCAGTGAAACAGTCCCACCCACTCCAGTGAGACCTCCCTCCACTCCGAGGGGATAAAAGGGTACCATAAAATAGTTCCACCCACTCCAGTGGAACAGTCCCACCCACTCCAGTGAGACCTCCCTCCACTCCGAGGGGATAAATGGAAATGGAATATGTAATGACTTGTTTGTTTTATTTCTCAATTCATCTTCACCATTACTTTATTTCTCAAATTCTCATATCAGATAATTCCACCCACTCCAGTGGAACACATCTCAACATCATAAAACCACTTAAACTCATATATATTCATAAGATGCCAAGCAACATGTTAGTCTTATCAAAGTGTATAGAATCACACAACAATTCATAAGCTTTATG
>PYAF01003601.1:66530-77765 GCA_007407185.1 Glycine tomentella
TTTATACTTTGTGGCTATATATATATATACTTGCTTTATTAAGGATGTGTGTTATTGTTATTACTTATTTGAATTTGAAATATGGTTTACACTAAAGTTTTATGTATATTGTTCTATTGAAAGTTTGGATGATACTTTGGTTAAGTAATTTAAATAATGGTGATAATAAATAACTTGACACTATTATAGTATAAAAAAAGGGGATTAAAAACTTAACCTTTGTATATTATGACTTTGTCTCAAAGAAATCCTTGTCTTAATGATTTACTAGGAGTTGCTCGTTATTTTGCTATTTACTTAAAATTTTACTAAAGTTAGTATGTTGAGTATTAATTGAATGCTTATATTAAAGTCTATGTGATAAGTATGTATTCTATGAGGTTCACATGATATATGGATTATTATTGAATCCATGTGTTGCTGAGTATTTCCATATACATGCATAATATGTTGAGCCGAGTTCTGTGCAAGCTTTATATTGAATGGTTAGCGTATATGAGCAATACAATTGGAGATTAATGGTAAAGAATAATAATTAAACCATTCATGTATTTTCATATGCATATGCCTGGCGGGGGTTAATCCGTGGTGTTATGCCTAGCGGGGGCTAATCCGTGGAGATGTTGTCAGATAGCTAAACTGAGTCCACGCGTTCAAGGTGTTATGAACTTGGGGGTAGTTGAGACAGGGAGGACCACACCACCATAATGATCACATAGGTGGAGGTGACTATCCTACGCGCCCCTGGGCTACCCCGATTGGTTGGATAAGTTTATTTGTGCCACCAGAGAGGGTGAGGCTATCTTGACTGTGGCCACTGATGATAATTTAATAAGCTGAGATCTCAGTCATGCATCATTTAATAAAGAAAACATGCATCAACCATTATGAACATTGATTTATGATTATTCTACTGTCATTCTTATTTAACTATTTTGTGCTGTTGAAAACCTGTTGATTTATCTAAACTGTGTTTATCATGTACTTACCCTGTGTTGTGTCTGTGGTTGACACCTGTGATGACCCCAATTTACTTGGGCGAGCAGAAAGACAGTAAAGAGCTGAGATGATGTGATGGTGAAGCTTGGATGATTTGCTTGCTGTACTTGGCTTGGTGTATTTTGGTTTGATGTATTGTTGCCCTGGTTTGATGATATTGCCTCTGAAGTTATGTAATTTGTATGAGACTATTTTAGTGATGGTCTGTATTTTATTTTGGAAGACTGTACACGGACTGTCATATTTAGACTGTTGTATTAAACTATATAGAGACCACGTCTGTTGATGAATTTATGTACGTAATAGTTTAAATAAGTCAGTTTCGAATATTAATTTTACGTAAAAGAAATACGTAGAAAAAATTTTTCATCAATTAAAAACAAACTAGATTAAAACGTCAATTAAACGAAGTCGTTATATGCAACATCGTCATACGTGTTGAGCATGCCTTCATAGCCTCATTCTAGAAATTCTACATGTGCACTATTTGAGATAAATAGTGTTTGAGATAAACAAAACTCTCGTTTATTAAATTATAGTGCCAGTTTACATCTAGGGATTAGAGCCTAGTCCCCCTAACCAACCACCAATAATACCAAAGAATTCTAATTCCAGGTTGGTGGTTGCTATTTAAAGCTAACTAACTAAACTGTAACTGACATCGGTCAGTTACAGGTAATAGTAGCTGCTGCTCTGGCTTCCTCTTAAACCTGCTATGAGTCCTTGCTTCATATACCTGCCGTGCCGGTAGCCTAACATATCCATAAAAATAACTCCTTCATAAAAAAACTAGAGTTGAAAATCTAATATAGACATTGTGCTAGAAGAGTCAATTACACAATTCAAATCAAAGAGCTCAGAGTTAATGCACTTGAAGCTTAATATTGACAAATCACAAATAGTACTAATATATAGAAAAAGTATGTACCTTCTTAGCTTTCTTTTCACTATAAGTTGTATTTCTAAGAGGGAGAAACAAAGCAGCACAAAGTGTTAACCTTTTTTGTTCAGCCTAAAATACACAAATTATGTATCAGCATATAAGATAGATAGTCAAACAAACCTAAAGTGGTATGTGAATAACCATGCACTCCCTTACAATGACAAGAATATATAGCAAGCAAAGATGAAATTTTGACTGATTACTTATAGTAAAAGTTGACTCTCCAAGTAAATGGATAAGGTTCCATGCAATATCCAAGTAGAAATGCAAAGTGTAACACCCCGAATTTTATGATGATCTGAGCATTTATTGAACATGTTTTATATATATTATTAATCAGTAGAATTTTTTGATCTTATGAATATACAATTTTAGGAAAAATTTGATTGTTTCCCGGACAGCGTCGGTACACGCTGTATAAGTTAGAAATTTCAAACTGAAGCAGAATAAGGTGAGACAAGACTCATATGATAGAGAATAATTTGTAGAGTTAGAAACTACACAGCTGTGGCAGAAAAATCTTAGAATAGAATTTCTATGAATTTTATACGGTAATAACTTTAAAATTTTATTCAGGAGGATTCAGGCAGCAGAAAAATATGGAAAAATAATAAGTAGAATCTGTGGAATTTTCTCTCAATTGTAGGATGTACAGACTTATTTAATAAAATGGTTTAGTAATTTTGATGGTCAGAAGTAGAATGGACCAATCAAAATTAAGATAGAGCAGTCTTGTATATAAAGCCTATGTAACACTCTGTATAAACTGTTTGAGCTATTTGTACTGTAACTGAAATCAGTTTCTGAAAATCTCTAGAGTTCTATTATTTAATCTTATCCTTTAGGCAGAAGAGTTCGAATTGAACTTTACTTCCTCCTATGAATGCCATGTGTGAAGACAACTTGGAATTGAATTCTTCCTCTTCATGAAAGATGACATATGGACACTAGGAGAACCACACAATTTTCTCCTCTTTAAAGGAAACCAAAATGTGGTGTAGAAGGAGGAAGGGAAGATAAAAATCTTCCCCCTTGGCCATGGTACCCACATGAAGAGAGGAAAGGAGGGGGATAAGGTTGTTTTGTCCTATTCAAAATTGATGAGTCATAATGAGTAGAAAAATATCTTAAGGTTCATGAATTAAAGTGATAAGGTGTAACCATGAAAGCTTAAGAAATATCTATCCACTTGTAAGCCATCATTAATGAAGGGATAAGAAGCCATCATAACCTTGAAAGATATTTGTACAAGATGGCATGAAAGAAGAAAAATCTTCTCTCTTTTCCCCTTGATGGCCACGTGAGTGAGGGAGTAAGAAGAGAGGAGATTTCATGACTTAAATACATGGGGACAAGTGGAGGACACTTGGAAGAGAGTCCTCATGACTTAGAAGATTTTTGTTATAAAGCTGGAAGATATTTAGAAGAGTAATTATGAGTTTAGTTAGGATGTAATGGAATGAGATGAAACTAAGTTCTAATGGAACCAAAGGAGAGTAACTA
Source organism: Glycine tomentella (assembly GCA_007407185.1). Classification (NCBI taxonomy): domain Eukaryota; kingdom Viridiplantae; phylum Streptophyta; class Magnoliopsida; order Fabales; family Fabaceae; genus Glycine; species Glycine tomentella. Next base: position 69,976 of record PYAF01003601.1, read on the forward strand.
ATTAGAAAGGGTAATTATGTCTTTAAATATTCTATCACTTTCGAAACCCTATATAAAGAGAGGAGGGCCCTTAAGTGGAAGTCACTTTCAAGACTCCTTTTTTCCACCAAACCCCACGTGAATCTCTCTCCCTCCCATCTCTTTCATTTCATTTTCACCCTTTCCTTTTCAAGGCATAAGTTAAGGGAGAAGATGCTCCACTTCCTTTAAGGACACGTGTATAAGGCTAGCACTTTTAGGAAAATTTTGTCAAGCTTTGTAAGGAGTTATCAGGTATGTACAGGGAAGTTTTATGATAAGGATAGTTTAAGTGTTACTTGTGTTTGAATAAGTGTTTGAAGTTCTGTGAAGTATGACTTGTATCTGAGTATTTGTTGAATTAAAGTTATAGTTATATGATTGAGTTCCTGAATGAAGTTTTATATTTGCTGAGTGTTCTATGAATCTCTGTACATGAATGATATGTTGTGTTTCCGTACATGAGTAATAAGCTGAGTTCTGTACATAATTTATTTTGAATTTCTAAGTAAATTATGTGAGACAGTGATTGGAGACTGATGTTGAAAATAAATCTGAGTTTATAAAATGAATGAGATATGCATAAGTGAATCAGTCTCATGTGTCTCATAGAGTTGCCTCAAAGAGGAGGTGTGTCAGATAGCTGCAGGAACGGAGTCCGTGCGTTTAGACAGAAGGGTTTGAACTGGGGGGTGACTCTTGTGGTGGGGAATCACGCCACCCATGATGATCACATGAGTGTGGGTGAGAACCTGTGCAACATCGGGAGACCCTGACTGATCGGAGAAGTTCTGTGCCACTGGGATGGGGTTATCTTGACAATTGGTACCACATGTTCATGATGTTGAGAGTTTAGGAGAATCATGCATCATATAAAATTAAAACTGAAATTTGAGGATGTTGTTATAAATAACTGCACACTGAATATAATTTGTTGCTTAAATTATGTTTATCATAAACTTACCCTGTGTTTTGTGTCTGTGGTTGACACCTGCGATGACCTCGATTTTCATTCAGGTGAGCAGATGAATAGTAAAGAGAGATTGCCTAGTTGCTTACAGGAAGAGGATTTTGTTTGAAGATGTTTAGTTTGAAGATGTTTTGTTTGAAGATGTATTCTTTTGTTACAGAGTGTTTTAGTGATTTGTACTATGTAATAGAACCAGTGTCAGTTTGTACTCTTATTATATGTTACTTCATGTTTATAAATATTACTCAGTGATGAAATTTTCTTGGAGTATCAGTTATTGGCAAAATTTTGTTATATTCAACTGGGTGCTCTTAAGTAAGTTGAAAAGAATTTTTCATTACAAATCAATAATAACAAGATTGTAAGTTGAGGTGTTACACAAAGGCTGGAAAATGTTTAAAAAAATACCTGATCCGCATATGACCAACAAAATATTCATTTCTCCATGCAAGAGAGTAGTAAAAAACAAAATAGGGAACTAAGCATGACTAAAAGGCTAGGCTCTCAATAATACCATCAAATTGATATGCGGTACATATATATAATATAATATAATATATAGCTAATTCTTACTTTGTACAAAAGATGCAAATGAGATTGTTATTAATAAATGAATTTGCAATCACTATGCACTTTCAACCTACAAAGAAACATTTTTTGAACCTATATACAAACTATACCTTTCACACCTATCTGAAATGGTCAGTTCAAATTCAGGAGGAAGACTGAATACAATCCAACATAGTGTCAGATCACAAATACAAGTCATAGCTTTGAAAGGTTGATTTTCGGATATCAACATATCAATCTACAAACACAGACATAGACATAAGAGAATGAATGACGAGATTTCAATACTGACATTAAAAAAACATGAGCACGTCTTAATAATAATAAGTTCCAAAGCATTCCAAAATTGAAAATAACATTCTAAGGTGACTACACTGAAAGTAATGGAAGAGTTAGAATGCACCTCAGTTCCAATGCGATCTCTGCTAACTTTAGCAGCTATAGCATCTTTCACATCATCACATGCAACAGCTACTTTCAGATCTTCATCTAGAGTAAATTCAAATCTAGCACCTAAAAATAATGAAAATGTATCTTCAATATAGAAGGAGAACAAGTTCAAGCTTCAAAAGAAAGCATAGGACTAAATATTCACAAGATAAACTAAAATAAATTGATCACCAAAATTAGAATGTACCAAATCTAATGGCTTGAAGAACTCGTAAAGGATCATCAAGAAATGTGGCCTTTGGAGGTAAAGGTGTCACTATCTTTCCAGACTTAAGATACGAGATGCCTGCAAAGTTCCATAGAGATTATTAGATGGACAATGTAGCTCATAAAATACTTGCTTAGGAAAAAAGATCCACTCTAACCTCTCTTAGTGAAATCTTCAACTGAGTTAGTGTTGATATTGTAGAATAATTTGTCATTCACAGGTAAATCAATTTATGAAACTATCTTGTTCCAATACTATCTAAAACCCTATCATAGAGAAAAGTTTTGCTTTCTTGTGAATCTGACACAAATCTAATATTCTCACATTTTTTTCTTATTTTGTATATGATAGAAGCATAAAAAAGGACTTGCACATACCAGAAGAGATAAATATGGAATTTGTATAAAAAAGAAAGCCATTAATCCTTCCAAATTGTTGCAGTATCATCAAGCCTATTCCTACCTAAACATGTAACTAAATACCATGAGAGCCCGTAAAGCTTAAGATAGACTACATGAATCGGGTTAAATTAGAATGTTCACGGTAAGTGTCTTTAAATACTGCAATCAAAACAAGCCAATAATTTCTTTGTCTCGAACCCCATACCCCTATATTAATGGTAGAGTAAGGGGTGGCCCCAAAGCAAAATTTACTGGTGGTGGTTAGTCGAAGCTCGAGTAGGTAGCCACTCCCTTCTCAGGAACCGTACGTGAGACTTCCGCATCATACAGCTCTGTCCCGAGCTTCTGTCGTCGTCCCTTGTCATTAGACCACTATCTATGCATGTATATTAAGTCTGGCTGGTGGTGGTGAACAATGCAACTTGCATTGTGGGAGATGCCCGCTGGCCCGCTTCTCGCTCGAAAGAACCGCTCACTAGCTAGCAGGACTAGTGGGGGGTCCTATTTGGAGACAGACTGAAAAAGATGCCTTTCGAACTGAACACAACGCCCGTCTTCCAAATCCAAAACAAAAAAGGGCTCGTTGGGAAGAAGGATGGAGTGCAGCTTGTAGAGCACATGTAACGCACAGTTGGTTGCTCACGCAGTGGATCTCTCTCTTGATATCTAGAGAGAGATGTGAAAGTAATAGCCTTTTTTATGGTCGCCCCCGACTTACGACTTTACGCTACTACTATTGTGATGTGAGCGGTTCCAATTGGTTTTTGTTTCCCAATTCTCTTGGTCGGAACTTGTATGCAACACTTATACGAAGGTGCATGCATAAAGGTTTGGAACTCTTTTCTTATCTTAATCTTAAAGACAGGACCTATCTTATTCTCGAAGCCTTTACTGAGCTTAACCCCGCCTGCATTTCTTTTTTTGAAAGGGGGCAAAGAAATGTCTCTGCTTGCTGCCAACAGTCTTTCTTCAGAATTCTATTGAACTAGTCGATCCTCCTTTCCTGTTTGTTTTAGCAACTTATCCTACGGTCTCCTCACCAAGAGCTCCCCAGCGACGACAGAGGAAGCAACTTGCCTACTGTGGCGGGGCAACTTTTTTTTTCACAATAAGACCTGGACGATTATCCCTACCCTCGGTAGCTTATGAGTTTACGTCCATCCCTGGTTGGGTACAATTTCCTTTCAAATTCTCCTTTGTAGTCATTACCCGAATTCGCGCATGTGTGTCCACACCCCTAAACTGACTTGACGAGGAATCCATTCTCATGAACAAACACAACCCCTACACACACCTAGGAACACCCCTTCTTGCATATTCATACAAGACCCGAGTAGGCGGGTCGAGGTCCTACGAGGTACCTACTACTTGGAGTACCCTCCCCGAAAAAGATGTGTCTGTCAGGTTCGGTTCATATTAGTTGGGTTGGGCGGGTTCGACCAAAAATGCTATGCTTACGCACAAGACTACCCTTTTTTCCGAAAGCTTCCTAGGGACTACTTTACGACGGACGACCACCCATAGGGTCTTGGTTTAAATGAAGTCACTTGAAGAACGGACAAAGGATCAAGCTTAGTTTTGTGCTTCCAACATGCCTTGAAACCTTGGAGATTAATTTGTGATTTATGTAAAAGGAAGAAGCATTTCTAATGATCCAAGTGCATAGCATTCATATCATTCATTGAGTTAATTAGATTGAGTTTTTAAATACACAAGTCTTTGATAAATTGGTTAAGTATTATCAAAAATTTAATCGATTACATTAAGATAAGAATCAATTATTTTGTTATTTGTGCTTTCTGGAAAACTTTTCAAGAACAATGTAATCGATTATGTATCGGATTAATCGATTATTTTATCTATGATTTCATATAAACTGCTTTGATGAACAATTTAATCGACTACCAACAATCAGTAATCGATTACATAGACTAAACAGAAAAATCATCTTCCTGTCTTAATCGATTACCAAAGACAATAATCGATTACATCATATGCCTATGGTTAACATGTTCTGCTGCATTAATCGATTACCAAATTTAGTAATCGATTACATAGTTCAAAATGGTTTCTGAAGCTTCCTGGCTTAATCGATTACCAGAATCCGTAATCGATTACATAATGTATTTCAAAATATGAAGCTTCCTGTCTTAATCGATTACAAGACGGAATAATCGATTATTCTGTTCATTGCTCATACCCAGAATTTCTGTTGAACAGTTTAATCGATTACAATCTTGAAATAATCGATTGCATAAGCAAAATAATCGATTACAGAAGCGTGTGTAATCGATTACTGACGGTTAGAAAAATCTATTATAAATAGAACCCTTGCTCAGCTGTTTTACTAACATGATCAATTTGTATTCTGAGCATTCTAAGGCTTTCTAAACATTCATTTAGTGATTTTCTTGGTTCATAGAGTTCTTGCTTTCACAAAAACATTCATGGGTTGTTGAGTGTTTCTAAAAACAAGAAGTTCTTTGTCAAAGCTTAAGGAAAGTGATGTTCTGAGTTTGTTTTCAATATTCAACCTGGTGTAATCATTCATATGCATATCATTCATTGGATCATCAGGTGATTTCTTTCCTTAAACTTTGTGGTTGTAATTCTTTTGTGAAATCTTGTATTTGATAGTCTATTGTAATTGGGTTTCTTGCTTGTAATCTAGAGATAGAGTTTCTCTAGGGGATTTGCTAAGCAGTTTTCTTAGTGGTTGTCTCTAAGAATCTAATAGTGTTTTAGATTTTTGAACTTTATCTAGGGTTGATAAAGAGATACTTTGTAATAACTTGTAAGAACTGAAAATTGCAATAGTGGAACTCCATTCTAGTGTTGAGTGGAAGAAAACTGGATGTAGCCTCATAGTGTTTGAAGTGAACCAGTATAAATCTTTTTGTGTTGTTTATTTTCTTTATATTGGTTATATTTTGTTATTCTTGATTGTGTGTTTTTGTTATCAACAAAGTTCTTGAGCTATTGCATACATTGGGTTGAGCATTAGATTGAATAAAGGTTCTTGGTTTCAAAAGTGATAAGGAAAAACTCTGATTTTGTTCAAGAAAATTTTTAAATTACCAAATCTAACCAATTCACCCCCCCTCTTGGTTAAATGTGAAGTGTTCCTATATTTTACATTGGGGGTTTACTGCACAAGGCCCCTGTAGAGGAAAAGCTTTATCCAAGCGAATAGAAGATGCTCAGCTCCACACAACATAGGGATTAACACGCTTTCGGGAAGAACATAGAATAGTAGAGGATCTAGCATGCGGAACACGACGATCATTAGAAATTCATGAATTAGAGATGTTGTAATATACTATTTCCCATAACTTCTCATACCAGACCAACCCACTAAAATACAAATAGGGATCAGAAATGTGGTCAATATCACGAAGAAAAAAGAGAGACCGTCTATACCCAAATTCCAATTGATGTTTTCATAAAGAAGCCATCAAAGGCTTTCCACAAATTGAGATTTGGCCCTAGAAGGATCAAATTGTATCCGAGGAATAAGGGAATACAAAGAAGTAATAAGAGAGGCACACAGACCAATCAATCATATAGGTCGTATTCTTGAATTTGGAATGAAAAGAGGAATAATGCTTCCTAGCACAGGACACAGAACAGGACCACTTAGATCAGAATATCATTCACAAAAATGTTCTAACATAGAGTAGAATCGAACATGGAAGAGATTAGTTGACAACAGTAAAAAGATGGGCGCCTAATTCCAATACAATGGGGTCTATCAATGCAAGTCAGCTGAACACCGTGATTGATGAGTGGGTAGGTGGGTTAGGTGCGTCTCTCGTCCAATGGGAAGTATTAAGGCGAGTCTACTCCCCCGTTCCTTTTTCTACTTTTCTTCTCTCCTTTTGCTTGTGCTTCTACCCGGGTTTTTCATTTTTATAGATTTCTAGAGACCCGAGAAAATTTTTCTATGATTAATTGCTCGATTTTGCATGCTCTGCTCCCAAAATGCAGAGAGACTTTTGAGGGCAGATCCGTGTTGGTCCGTGAAGTCATGGGAGAGGCGGGCTAAGTGAATGAAAAAAAATATAAATGGAGCTATGTCGACTTACGTACATCTCGTTGACCAAACGATAAGGTATACCATACCACGTATCATCCCGACTTTCTATAAAGGAGAGATAAAGAAAAAGAAAAGATATAGAAATCGTGCCGTAAGACCTTGTTCCTTTCTACTTGACGTTATTTTCCTCAGTTTTTTTTTACATTACATAAGGCCTTTAGTTTAGGGCTTACTTAGCACTTGTGCTAAGGATCTAGTCAGAATCAAACTTGGATTTGAAAAAAAAAACTTTCCCTTTTTAGTCGAAATACAAACAAGTGTACTCCTTGATCTTTAGTAAAGGTGGAATAAGCCAGAAAAAATATTTTTTTTTTCAAAAAGTCTCAACGTCCTCGTTGACAGTTGCTCTGCGAGACGTCCAGTAGTCTCTGACTTGGTCTTAGCATTGTCAGCTTCAGTCTTTTCCCAGCTTGCCTCGCTTTCAGGTACGCCCTTCTACTTGACTAAGTAGTATTCTACTCGTGCAGTAGGTGTATGGGCTAGCCCATGGTGCAGCAAAGGGATATTGAAAAGAGGGAGCACAAGAGCTTTGAGTCATCCAACAAGGCTTACAGGAAAAGACTAGAAGAGTGTCGATGAAGGGCTTCTGTATAATCCTATAAATGAAGGTACAACTTAGAAAATGGTAGATATTAAACTCTTTGGTTTCTTTGTTTTTTTTTTTTTTTTTAATTTCCTTCATTTGTTTCTTAATAAGATCATAACCCAAGCGTAACATTCTAATGAAAATGAACAAAAACTTGTTACATACTTTGATTTCAGTGGTCTCTTGATAAACATCAACATGCTTTCCCGAGGCGCTGTAAAGCATAATCACTCTCTTTCAATGGACCAACCTTAGCCTGCAGAAGATTACATCTATCACTTGTGCTATGTTTATCGGCTAATTTTTCAAAAAAATACAATTTTAATCAATAATTAGCAAAAGGGGGCGATTTTTCCAATATTTAGGGTTTTGGGGTCACCAAACACGCCCAGGCTAGGCGTGTTTAAACACGCCCAAGCCAGGCGTGTTTAAACACGCCCTAGCCAGGCGTGTTTGGCCCCCTTTGCCCTATAAAGCCCGACGAAATCCCA
>PYAF01003601.1:90156-104747 GCA_007407185.1 Glycine tomentella
TAATGGTTACAACTGCTCGACGGCCACCTGCCGGAGCCACTCAGCCTCGCTACAACAGAAGTGGAAACCCTCAACAAGAAACTCTCACAAGCTCTCGGAGACACATCCTCGACGGCCAACAATGCCGGAGAAACACCCACTCTCTGTTTTCGCTCAGCCTCACACTGCCGCACCTTTGCGTCAGCCTCTCAATCTGTCTTTTGGTCTTGGTCTACTGCCTCCATCTATAATGGGGTATTTCTAGAGAGGCACCACATTACCCTAAATGGTAATGGGCCGAGGTCAACTCCCTCGGGATTTGGGCCTAATAACTTTTCCCTTTTACACCTAGGGATTTGGGCCAGCATTAAACGGAACCTTATCCAACACAATTGTCAAAAGGTATGTCCGATAAAACTTTTTTTTATCGGCAAAACTAATAATATTATTAGAAATATAGTAATAACAATACAAGTAGTACAGCTGTGAATAACACCTAACAAGAACAACACAGAACAAAGGTTGCTTATAACCATAAGTGTGTATATATGTAGTGGCTCTTTTTGGAATCTTTCAATAAATGACTCTTTTTTCTACTACCATTATGAGGATTAATGTTTCCAGTGTAGCTGTTAGGGAGTAAATTAAAAGTAGTTGTCATTATGTGAAAATTGTATGGAGCTTTCTCCTAGCTGGAAGTCTCTTCCAGAGAAGTTCCTTCTTGGCCCTTTCTTCTTCTGAGCAATCTTTGTACTCTTTTGGTCTAAAATGCTAGTTTTTCTTCATCTTCCTTAGAAAGTTCATCATCACTATTATGATAAGTGCCACATTTCAGTAAAATTCATGTTTCAAATACTGGCACTTATCTTTTGATTTCATTAACTTAGCTTATAAATTTCCCTAAACCTAGTTAAAAAGCATCTAGTACTTGTTTTTAAGTTGTTTTGGAAGATTAATCCAATCATGTTTTATATTTTGATAGAGTCCGTGGATTTTCGAGACTTTCAGATAATCAAAACAAGCAATAAGGGCTCACATAGCAAGCAGGGGAGGTGTTATAAGCAAACCAAGCCCAAAATCCATCAAGGCCCAAAGCTTTCTTCAGCACTAAGACTTTAACTCGCCCAGGCGACCAACCCATGTGTATTTTACTCGCCCAGGCGAGCTACAAGTTCCAAGGAGATATATTAAGCTCGCCCAGGCGACCAAAACATGAAGAAAATGGTGGCCTGGACGAGTGAAGCAGGCAAGAGGCACATTTCTATAAATACCCATGGATTTGAAGGAGAAAATCCATTCCTAGGCACCATTTTAGCTACTTAATACATGTTTTAGGCTTAGGAATACTTCTAGGTTATAGTAGAGAGTTAGGGAAGTGAGAAAGTGAGGTTTTATAGTGGAGACTCTGCCGAAAAGAGGATCGATGACAAGCTACTTCGTTAGTCATTCTCTTGAGGAGGTTCTTCTGATGAATGCCTAAACTCTCTAAGGATTGGACGTACTCTTCTTATCCCTATGCTCTTTTAATTTCTATTTATGCATTGTTCTATTTCTTGTTGGTAATTTCATTCGGCGCTTAATGCTTGATTCTACTTGATCACTAGTATCATGAACTTAAATCCTAAGTGAGACTGGAAAGTAATCTTAGGATTTGAACTGAATGAATTTACTCATTACGTTGCGTTGCTAGGAATAGGGCATAACGTTTTGATCACATTAAACACGTGAATATAATCCTAATGCTTGGGTATTTAATTAAATATGCGAGGAATCGATATTTAGTAAAATATCCTTAGGACTTTAATTGCGAGGAATCGAATTAGGGTTACTTAAACGTGTGCGTCAGTAAGAATAGAAAAATAATCATAGGTAGAATTAATTGAAGGGATAAGTAAGACGAAATCCAATCCTACGTTTCCTTGACTTGAACTCGTTTATTTACTTCCGTAATTTTATCTTTATTTTACAATACAAAATCACGCAAATGAACCTTCGTTTTAATCATCTGTACATAGACTACTAAACTGGTAAAGATTTAAACTAACCAAAGTAAACTCAAATCCCTGTGGAGAGGAACTTTATAAATTTGTAACTTGCAATGATAACACGGTGCGCTTGCCTTAAAATTCCTAACATATTCTCAACATGAAAAGCTATTTGTTGAGCTTAGTGCTTTAGACTTATGCTTTGTCTTGGTTTTATGAGAAGCCTTGAGAGCTATAATCTTCCCTTTAGGTGGTTGTATCTCATCCATCAGCTCTTGTTCATGAACTTTCAGAGAGCCAATAAGTTCATCCATAGCCAAAGTTATTAGATTTTTTGCTTTTTTTTTATGGCAATGACTTTTGGTCTCTAGATTTTAGGCAAACTCCTCAAAATCTTCTTGATTCTTTGATGTGTTGTTGTATACTTTTTATCTCAAAGCATTAAATTCAATAACTATAATAGTGAACCTTGTGAACATCTCTTCTATGGATTCGAGTTCTTGCATCTTAAACATTTCAAACTTGTGAGTTAAAAAATCTTAACCTTTAAGTCCTTTACCTGATCTCTGCCCTCATGTTTATTCTAAGTGTACTCCAGATCTCTTGTGTTGTTTCACACTCCTTTATTCTGTCATACTTAGATATACTCAAAGCACATGTCAGAAAGAACTTTGCTATAGAGTTTAGAAGAACTCTGGCTTTCTCATCTGGGGTCCATTCTTCTTTAGGTTAGTCTATTTCAACTCCAGCTTGATTTATCTTCTTTGGTTTGAAAGGACCAATTTGTATGATGTCCCTTAGATTCACATCTTGAAATTCCAGGAATAAAAATTCATTATGCCTTTCCAGTAGCAGAAATCTTTTCCATCAAAACCAGGAGACTTGTTGGTTGAGGCACCTTTATGTATGAACACTGGTGGAACTTGTCTAGGCATCACTTCTTCTAGGATCTTCCTTTCACACAATCAAGTGTGCTTAACCATGGGAGTTAACCTCTAATGCCAATTGATGTGACTAAAATACCAAAAGAAAAGAGGTTGAATTGAAGTTTTGAAAAATTTTAAGCTTCCTCTTTGTAAACAAAAAGTTTTTAATAATAGTTTAGAATGACTTAGTTTAGAATGAAGAACTGTTCGGAGATAATAATGAAAATTCAAGTTGCAAAACAAAGTTAAGAGTAAGAAGGGAGAAGAGTGAATAGAGGTTTTTATATTGGTTCACCCTAACCTTGGGCTATGTCCACTCCTCACCCTTAAAGATGAGATTTCACTAATGCAATCAGTTCATAATTGGACCAACAAACCACTAATTTTCAACAACCTGTCAGTTCCCCACTGGACTTCAATCCTAAAGCTCGACTAAACTCGCTACACCATTGGGTTTCACCTTTGCTAGCCAATGCTGGACTTTTATAGAGAAATGGATATGTGTTTGACTGCATAGAATACAAATTTTCACATCACAAAAGGGATTCCACTCAGAAACTTAATCTTACACTTTTATCTAAGATTATTACAAGATTTGTAAGACCAAATCAGAAGTGGGCCACTCTCACAAAAAAGGTTTAAACTAAAACACAGATTTCTCACTAAGAGATCTTGCACTTAGTGTTGCAGTTTTGGAATGCTTTAACTTGTTTTTCATGCCTAAAAAAATGCTTCAAATAAATCCCACGAAGATTATTGTAGTAGACTCCACACAACTAACATGTTTTTGGAACAAGTAGGTACACTTTACAACTGTCATGAAGTGACAACTGACAAAACCATTCTGAAAGTCCATTTAGAGGAATCTTTCTGATGGACATTCTGAAGAACCATTAAAATAGTCATTTTGATGTTTGCTGATAATGAATCCATACTAGATGAATTCCTTTGATGATGTTCAGATTGATCTTTTATTATGAAATAACACAACTTCATCACTCTTAACACGTCTTCACAACTTTAAGTATTCTAAAGTTGATTGCTTAAGAAAGACTTAGTAGAAGTTTAGTTATGGGTGCCTTAGTGTTCTATCCAAGGTCAAACTGAATAGTATTCTTTAGTCATTTGTTTTGATGTTTCTCATTAGTGCTTCCCATAGACAACTTCATCATTCAATAATCTTGCATCTTCTTATGTAGTTATTACTTTTTGATGTGCCCCCAGTTATTGTGGTAGTATGTGGAAAGTAAAGAACTGTAAGACTTCAATCTTCTGATATTGTCCAAGTGATGCATTCTGAGTCTTTCTGAATCATTTTGGTTTTTAGTAACTCAAAGTCACGGTCTTCATCATTCTGATGTAGACTCTGCATAGCTTCATCTTGAATCAGAATGCTCTTCATGTAACCTTTGATGAATCTTCTATTTAAGGCCTTGATGTTTAGTATCTTGCCAATAACTAAGTAGTAAGGTGGAAGCAAACTTCATCATTATGATGGGATTCAAGAATTCTTCTGAGTTCTTAAATCTGACAATTGTTCTTTGAATCTTTTTAAAGCAACATTTGAGGTACTCAAAATGCGAGAACATATCTTCTTCTTAAAGGAATATACACTAAAACACTCAAGTAGAATGTTAGCCATCACTTAAACTCACCATCCTTTCAATTTTCATCGCTAATAGCTTGTCATAATTAAAACCAGGGATATGGATTCAACAGGCCCGAGGATTGAAGTTCTTACCTCAAAGAGAAGCAACCCCTTCCTTTATAGAATGGAAGGCTGGATGACTCTCAATAAAGGAAGGAGCAATAATCGACATAGGTTCCAACCTTAGCCTTTTAGCCTCAACATCTTCTTGTTGAGAAGGATCTAGATTCTCCCTCTCGGCAACACCACGACTAATGGAATGAGAAGGAGGCAAGGTCAGAAATCGGATGACTCTTCTTCCACCATGACATGATCTTGTTGTTTGCCTTTGCCCTTATCAGTCGTGGCCCTCTCAACTTGTGCCTTTTTGATAGACATAATCTTTGAAAAAGAAGAAGGCAAGGTCAAAAATCGACAAAGAAAGCAAAGAGAAACATATATATAAAAAATACTCACGATCTCAATTCGTGGTTGAAGTTTTGGAGAAGTGCATGTCCACCAGGGACTTATAGTGAAGATCCCTAAGAAACTTGTAGAGTACAACCATGTCCTCCTGATCGGAAGGAGACAAGTACATTACAGGTTTTGTGATGTCCTTATTGGGCATAGGAGTCTAGTCGAAAGGAAAACAAGTCGCCCCTTGTCGAGTAAAGTAATTTGGCATAGACTCGGCCCTCGGGCGAATGTAGAAGAAGTTACCTTAAAAGTTTTGTAAGAGGTGATCTATTGGCTAATGATAGCCCTACTAGGAATGTGAGTAAGGGAGATCCAACAACCTTTATTATTTTCATTCAAATTGTAGTGATAAAGGAATTTTGGGGCAATCAGAGTGATGATTCGTTGCACAAAACCTTAAAGACACAAATGGTCGCCCAAACATTCGAATGGAATTGGGTAAGAGTGACATTCAACTCTTGGAGCATGTATATCTTAAACTTGTCAAAAGGGATAATGAAATGAAAGTTCAAGAAAAGAGAAGAATACATATACATAAAGTGCGTCTCGATCGGGTAGGCATGCATGAAGATGCACTCACTCTCAAGATAGGAGTCGATGATCATCACATTCAGACCATCTATATGGCAGAATTCAATACCATCTTAAAATTTGGTAATCGATTCATAAGTCAGGAAACTAGTAGAATAGCTTCCGACTTCACCATAGACCCAAGACTAACCCAAAAGGGTTATAAGAGGGTACTCCTTGCTGAAGCACATATAACCTTCCTCGGAATAAGACACAATGAAGAAAGGATGAGGGTCAAAGTGCGTACTTTGAAAAGGAGGGGGCGACTGGAGAAAGTGAAAAACGACCAAAAAAAGAAGAATTGGGTGTTTGGAGACGAAGGAGAAAACTCAAAAAGTGAAGAAGAAGGTCGAAGAAGAAAAGTTTTCTCCCATTTTTATAGTCTTTTGGAAGCTTTTGGGGGTCGAAAGGTCGCACCCATTCAAACAATTATATCTCTCATCTCTCCCACAGATCAACATTTGGGGGAAGGCGCAACTTTTGGCTATTTCGAGAGCATTTTGAAATTCAAAGGACGTAAACATTTTTCATTTTTGAAAATGTTCGATAACATTAAATGCGTCTGAACAATACAACTGTTGACAAGACATCTCTATGAATACTCAACCACTCTAATTAGGTAGAAGACAACCAATCCTTCATTTACCTTTAAGACTAAGTTAATATTTGGCTAAAGACAAGATTAAAATCCCTCTTGTACTCATCTACTGCCAGACCAAAGCAAATGTCACTCAAATTCGACTAATTAAAAGTGACATTAGAGAAGAGGACTAAGAAATTTTTTCACAAAGCTCCTACAACTAGCTTTAGAGCTTGGGGGACATATGTACTTCTAAAACTTGGTAAGCCTCCTTACTTGATGTTCAACCAAGTAGTTTACTCGATGTCCAGAGAACCTAACGGGTCTAATTAAAGTAAGAGGTAGACTCTAACTTGGATACTTTTAGGATCATTGACTATCCCACAAACCAAAACGAGACTTTTCAGCGCGCTTAGTCCTGAGCCATGCGCTTTCTGGGAAAACTTCCCTGAAGGTCACCATCTCAAAATTCCTCCAAGCCAAGCATGTTCAACTGTGGATTTCTTAAGTGATGGGGAACCAAAAAGTAGATGCGTCTTATTGCTATAGGTAGTACCCATTAATTTCCTTAAAGTCATCCTCAACTGTACAGTCTCATACCTGTACAACCTTTGGATCCCTCTTATTTAGGTGTTTATTTAATTCATTCATGTACGCCTCTCGCTGGAAGCCTGCCAAGAACTGCTCCTTGTTCGTTTCGCATCTCTTGTGCATCGATGACCACTCCCCATCCTTGTCAACATCCAGTATGTTACATGTCCACCATCTTTTGCTTGATTCGTCCTTAAACGACAACATATTGGGAGAGAGGTCGACTTTGATACTACTTGTAACGTCCCAACTACTTTTAGGATCATTGATTGTCCCCACAAATCAACACGAGACTTTTCAGTGTGCTTTGTCCTTACTCACATGCTTTTCGAGAAAACTTCCTACAAGATCACCCATCCCAAAATTGCTCCAAGACAAACACTGCTTACTATGGAGTTCTTAAGTGACGGGAAACCAAAAAAGTAGATTTATCTTGTTGTTATAGGTAATACCAATTAATTCCTTTTAAGTCATTCTCAATTGTATAGTCCAATACTTGCACAGCCTTTGGATCCCTCTCATTTGGGTGTGTATTCGATTCATTCATGTACCCCTCCCGTTGGAAGCCTGCTAGGAGGTAGACCTTATCCTTGCCACATCTCTTGTGCATTAGCAATCACTCGCCTCCCTTATCATTGTCGAGGATGTTACACTATCTTCTACTAGAACGATATTTCCCAAATACTGGAAGTTATCTATTATAAAAGGAAGATATGATAGAATCATATATTTCTCTATTTACATTATCTTACGAGGGAAATTGAGATCTTATCATCCAATTTCACCTCTATAAAAGGGGTTCTCGAGGTCCAGGTAAACCAATTCTATTCCAACCTACTTTAAGATACCTGCTCTTATCTCTGCGCCTCTAACTTGAGTGTTGGAGTGTCTTTGCAGTTATACCCCACCATCGTTTGTGGAGGAGCTCATGAAGGAGAATCACCGTGAGGAGGTTCTGCCAAATTTGGTATGAACACATACATATATTATTTATATATATATATATATTGTATTATCGAACCTTCATATATATAATAATTACCAAAAACATTGTCTAAATATGTTCGGTTCATAGAAGTCCTTCATAACTTGCAACAAATTGGCGATATGATTTTCACTGTTGATCCATTGCAGTGATGCTCTTGAATATTAAGGCTTATGGGACAACATTATAGAAGCGCTTCACCATCACGATGTTCTCCACAAACTCCATCAAGCGTTGTGGTTGCGTCGACCTGCATCGGTCATTGCACCAATGGTGAGGCCCTCCTTTTAGCGCCAATGTTCAATTCATGTGGAAGAGATCCAGTTCAAGGAGGATTGGAATCAGACCGGGATAATGACTCCGATGGTGAAGCATGATGGTGTCAAAGTCTCTACACTGTGGCATTGGGTGCATGCATACACTATGATGCTCAAGTCAGTAAGAGCTTAAGATGGGGTAGTAGAAGTAGTGTTAGTTACATACCAGTTATTGGTGTTTTTTATATCGTATTTGAGGTGGAAAAATCAATTATATAGTTGTCATCACGTTGATGATGTGACCTAAATGTGGGATCACACATCCTATGCGTGTACCTTCTCGGTCTTGGTGAGAGGTTGTAGGCTAAACCAGGTTATAGGGTTCTCATAAGCATCTGTTCTTAGTAAGACCAATACTTGGTCTTTATGACCTGAATACTGGAGTATCCCTACTCATATATTGCAAGATTCCACTTCCAAAACAGTTGTCCCAAAGTTGGCAACTTCTTATAGAAGTCGTCGACTTTATATGTCAATCGCCTTTTTGGACTTTCCTATCTTTGTGAGTTGAATATTGGAGTATCTTGGGTTGTGGCCGAGACTACTTGATATTTGTGATATTTCTTTTCATAGGAATTGGATTCAAGTATTAAGAGTTTACAACAATTCACGCTCATTTCTAACCAACCGAATTAGACTCCTTAAATAATGTGTGATATTCTAATGATATAACACATAACTAGAATATCATCTATTGTACTCATAACTTGTAAGTTATCCATGCATTATATGATGAAATTAAAGTGTAAAATAAGTATATATTTTTAGTTTAAGAGTGTCCTTTTCAGAATTTTTATGGTTGTCATCAATATAAACTAGAATTTGAGTTAACTTATATACATCCCAATTAAATTTAGTCAATAAAGAGTCAAAATATGCTCAATTATCAATAAACCAAAGCGTAAATAATCATTTGGTCATTGAATATGTAAATCGGTTACAAATTAGTTTATAAAAGAATGAAAATTTCAATTTAGTTCTTAAATGTGCAAAAAGTGCAATAATTATGTCATGTTACTAAGTTTTTGTTGGATTATTTTGTCATTAAATTGTAATGTTTGATCAAGGACCAACTTGACATTAAATATGTAAAGTTCAAATATCAATTTGTCACTAAATTGTATGACAAGACATAATTATTACACTTTTTACATTTAAGGACTAAATAAGAATTTTCGCTCTTTCATAGACAAAATTTTCACCAAATTACACATTCAAGAACCAAAATGATTGTTTACCCATAAACAAAACCTAAAAGTCTCAAGAAATCTACATGATTGAGTATATTATTTTAAACAATTTAATAAGTTATTATCATATGAGTTTAATGCCTATGCATTGATAGTGTAAAATAGTTTTACATTGTCATTCAATCACAAACCACCGTTTGAGTTACTTTGAGATAAATATTTTAAAAGTCAACAAATTTATTATACATAATGAGTTGTGATTGAATGACTGTGTAAGACTTTTTATATTTTCAATAATATATAATATTTTCTCTTATCACATTGGAAAGTCTATTATCTTTTTATTTAATGTGTACTTAATTAAATTGTCATATAATGTTTGGGATTTTTTTTATTTAATATATTTGCCAGTCCCTATAAATATGAAAAAATTTGGTCTTCAAATTAGTTATAAGTATAAACTAAGTTCTCATACATAATTATAACATTGTGTTGGAGATTTTAAAAATAGTATTGATGATTATTGTAAAATCATAACTTGTACACGTAATATAGCCTAACTGCTACATGCAATCGTGCATGTTGAGGAGAACTATTTTAATTTTAGAGAAAACTTTTTTTTTAAGTAATATAAAATAATTACTTTTTTAAAAATAAATCCAACATATATATTATAATCTAAGGATCATTGCTTAATATATTTTCTTGATTACTTCTTAATTAAGGCGCAATTGTTTTGTTGGATTAAGGAACAAATTTCGTTTTGTCAGATAGTGACAAGAATATATATATATATATATATATATATATATATATATATATATATATATTATCAAATGCCACTCTCATGGTTGTTAAATTGAGTAATTAACAATGCTGGCGTTAATAAGGAACAACCTTCACATGCATGAACGTGCATCAGACTCCCAAGCACGGGGACGGTTGTCGTTGGTGGTCCACTATTAATTCTACGCTGAGATTGAATGCTTAGGCGTGACTCGAAGTCTAACTTTAATATAAGTTACATTAATGTGTTATGTATTGTTTAATTATATAATATAACAGTAATTTATTTTGTTGTATTAGATGATTAAGGAGATGTATTAGACTAGGATTTTGAAGATTTTTAAATGATCCTGTAGTATTAAATTAAGATTAAGATTATTAGAATTTTTTAAGGAGTGCACTCAAATCTTGTAATATTCAATTAAGATTTTTAATAATTTAAAAAAAATATTTTTATATTAAAAAATATAAATATGTTGATGAATTCTTTTTTAGTATATATTTTGATTAATTTTATAGGATTTTTCAATTGAATATATATATATATATATATATATATATATATATAAAACTTTGAAAATTTTCTAAATTCTTTTTTTTTCCTTCTTCTCTCAGTTACTCATGTCAACTAGCAAAAGAACGCAAATAATACATTTTTAATAAAAAAATTACTAATTTGGAGTTGTTTGCAAACAAATTACCAATTTGGGGCAGTAGGTCAAGCTCAAAATGGGCATGACTGGTCACGCCCAGATTAGGCGTGACTAGGGGGGCAGTCATGCCTAATCTGGGCGTGACCTACTCTTTTATACGCTGCCCTCTGTTACGTTTTCGTCACTTTTACTGTCTTGTCTTCTCTCTAAAAGTTTCCGAAGTCTAGTGTGAGTGACTCTGCAGCGCGAAGCTCTGTCAACAAGTAAGTTATTTTATTAATTATGGATATTCGTTAATATGTTATATTATAAAATAGTTAGTGACATGTGAAATTGTTAGTGTTTATGGTTTAGTTTTGTAGAAAAATGTTTGGTATTAGGGTGCAGAGTTTAGTTTAGTTTAGGGTTTAGGGTGAACAATTTAGGTTTAGGGTTTAGTGCTGAGGGTCTACGGTGTAGGGTTTACGTTAGGGTTTAGTGTTTTTGGGTGTAGGGTTTGGTTGTTAAATTAAGAGTATTTTTTAAAATTTATGTAGTTAATTTTAGGGTTTAAGGGTTAGGGTGTAGTTTAGTTTTGTATTAAACTGTTCTGTATTAGGGTTTCGGGTTTAGTTTAGTGTATGGTTTAGGCTGTAGGCGTATGGTTTACATTTTAGGGTGTAGGTGTTTTTGTTTAAGGTTTAGGGTTTAAGGTGTTAGGGTTTAGGGGTGTATGGTTTAAGGTTTAAGGTTTTAGGGTCTAAGGGTTTGGGTTTAAGGTGTTAGGGTTTAGGGATTTATGGTTTAAGGTTTAAGGTTTTAGGGTCTAAGGGTTAGGGTGTATGGTTTAGTTTTTAGGGTTTTGGGTCTTAAGGTTTAGGGTAGCTTTTAGGATTTTTGGTCTTAGGATTTAGGGTGCAGGGTTTAGTTTAGCTTAGGGTTTAGTGTGAGTGGTTAAGGTTTAGGGTTCAGTGTTGAGGGTCTACGGGTTCATTGTTTAGTCACTATGGTTCACTTGGTGACTCCTCGTCACCTTCATATTCACGGTCATCTTCACCTTCATCTTGACTGTCATTTATAGTAAATGGCCTGTTCATCCTTTCAATCAATTCTGGTATTAATGCATTGTTATGGTCGACAAGGTTCTCAGTGTTTGCAACTCTGGCTTGAAGCTTATCTCTTTCATTTTTAACTTCTTCCATCTGTTTTGCCAATTCATCAAACTCTTGTTTTTTTACCCATTCCATTGATGAAGAAGATGAGCAACGATAGGATGGACTTGTTGCCATTACGTTAGATTCCATTCCAAACCCATAAACTTTTCCTTTCTTAGATCTAGCTACATCACACCACACATCTAACTCACTTGGTGGAGGTTTACCTTTTGCCAATGCTCTTTTGGTCAATTGTTTCAATGTGCGTGTAAATTCCTCTTGTCATCACCAATACAAGCCTAATAAGTGTTTCATCCTGCATCTGAATTTGTTGGTTGTGATGTACATGGTGAGTGCACCCCTTCCATTGAAGGTGGAGGTGATACATCAGATGTCCTAGCAGGTGAGTGTGTCCCTTCCATTGAATTTGTTGGTTGTGAATGACATGGTGGATTTTTAGAAGTCGTTTGTGCATGATATGCAGTATGTTGTTTCGTTGGATGACTCTTAGAAGCTTTTCCTTTATTCGGATCTTTGTCTACTAACTGCAGTTAACAATGCATGCTAATAGTTTAGGGTTTAGTTTAGTTTATGGTTTAGGGTGAAGGGTTTAGGTTTAGGGTTCAATGTTGAGGGTCTAGGGTGTAGGACGTAGGGTTTACGGGTTAGGCTTTAGTGTTGAATGTCTAGGGTGTAGGGCGTAGGGTTTAGTGGTTACGGTTTAGGGTTTAGTGTTTTAGGGTTTAAGGGTTTATGGGTCTAAGGGTTAGGGTCTATGGTTTAGTTTTTAGTGTTTTAGAGTTTAGGGTTGTTAAAGTATCTCTATGAATCTTTGTAACCCGAGCAATGTCGTTTATCTTGTTTTATGAATTTATTTTTTTATGAGTAAAGGTAATAACATATTCTAACACAACTTTTTGAAATTTATGTCTACAGCGAAGCTCTGCCAAGAAGTTTTTGTTTTTGTTGAGTGGAAGAAATGAGTTCAGGTGGTGAGGAGTTTGTCTGCGTTATGTTATTTTTTAATGGAAGGAAAGTTGAAGGGCGACAGGGTGTTGTTTTTGAAGGGGAGAAAAGGCAGACACGTATTAAGTGAAGCTCAACAATGGGTGAATTACATAAGAAGATATGCCAAAAATTAGGTCTGCAAGACAACCAATGTATCACTTTGGTTACGGGAAGATTATGGCAACGTGAACAGTACATGGGTTTTCAATTTGTGGATGACGAAGACATAGAATTGCTAATGGAAGAATTTTTCAACCTGCCAAGGAAAGATTTTATAGAGTTGTACATGGACTTTACTGTAGTAGATCATGTTTTACCCATCAGGTCAGTTCCTTTAAATTCTGGTAAGCCTACATCGTCATATGCTGCTCCATTTGTAAATGTGTCTGAGGAAGATTCATATGACCCAACTTGGGTTATGGATGATGATGAAGAGGATGACGATGATGAAAACATTGCAATGGAAGATCGTCTTCTTGAGGAGGATGCTAGTGCGTCGGATAGTGATGACGATGCTGGTGTGCATGCGACTGGATTCCAAGCAGATACTGATGTGGGGTCGTTTAAAATCAATCATCATCCAGACGTAGGATTTACACAATCAGAACAACCTGTTGAAGGTATGTAACATGACTAAAATGAATGATGAAGTGATCTAAAATTTGTATATGTGTATGTTATAGTATCTTAGTGTGCATCTTATATTTATTCAACTGATTTTGTATTTGAAGGTGCTGAGGTCGCTCCTTTTTGGGATGGAATTCCTCATTACACATATATTGATTGGAGTCATCCAAGCGAAGAAGAATCTTTTACCGGTTCTGGTTCGGGTTCAGTGCAGGGTCCATGGCAATTAGGGGATGCGTTGTTTGTTAAACAGGAATTTGCCTCCAAAAAGGACGCACAAATTGAATGTAAGCGGAACCTCATGAAGGAGCATCAAGAAGCATATGTGGTTGAGAGCAAGCCTAACAAGTTTAGCATTAGGTGTATTGCTCATAATGAGGGTTGCCCATGGAGGGTTAGGGTAATTAAACCAGCGTTCGGTGAGAAGTGGGTTGTTTCAAGATGTGGTGGCAAACGCAATTGCCTGAATGACCATGTTTCACAGGGTCATAGACAGCTTGATTCTGATGTTATTGCTTCACTTGTAGTAGGTATGTATTTTTAAAATTTCCTCTATATGTGTTCAATAATGGTTCTTTAAGGTTATTAATTTTAATGTGAATGTTACATTTGCATTGTTAGGAATGATTAAGGAGGAACCATCTGTGTCGATTGCATTGGTTCAGGAAAGGATCACCCATTCATTTGGATTTAGAGTTTCATATCGTAAGGCCTGGTATGCGAAGCAGAAAGCAATGGAAATGATTTACAGGAATTGGGAAGAATCATATGCATTTTTGCCCAGGTGGTGTGGCTACATGCTTCGTTTTTCACCAGTTTTTTTTATGATATTCAAACCAATGATTATTTTGTGGCAAATCGACTGGTATGGGGAAAGTGTGTGTTTCATCGCATGTTCTGGACTTTCGGACAGTGTTGCCAGGCATTTAATTTTTACAAACCAATGATTCAGATTGATGGCACTCATTTGTATGGGAAGTATACAGGGAAATTGTTGGTTGCCATGACTCAGGATGGCAGCATTTGCCATAGTTGAGTGGGAGTGATGAGTCACTATTTACCTTTATTTTCTCATCTTTCTGTACTCATTTTAATCTCTGATTTGTGTTTAAACGTTCATATTCTGCACTGTTTCTCATTTAGGATTTAATTGGACT
>PYAF01003601.1:104847-116769 GCA_007407185.1 Glycine tomentella
GATTTTAACTAATTTGGATTATTTTAAGTTTAATTATTCCAATTTTTATTTTCAGGGCAGTTTAATAATTAAATGGGCTTGGAATTAATTCATGGACTTGAAGATTGGGATGCCGCGTCAGCATTATTTTCCACATCAGCATTTTATTTTCGTTTTATTTTATTTTAGTGATTTTTGGGCCAAAACTGTTAGGAAAAACTCATTTTCGTTTAGGTCAGACACTATTATTTATAGAATACTGTGCCCATGCAGAAAGAACAACAAAAAAACACTACTATTCACATTCAATTTTCGTTTAGGGTTTTATTATTTTCGTTTTCTGTTGTTTTCTCTGTTTTTAGGGTTTTTTGTTTCTGTTGGTGATTTTCGTTTTCAGAATACAGTTGCGTTTCAATTTTAGTGTTATTTCGTTTCTGTTTCAAGTTCTAATCTTGTTTTCATTTTCTGCTTTCAGTATTTAGGGTTAGGTTTTCGTTTTCGTTTTCGTTTTCATTTCTGTTTAATTTCGTTTCTGTTTAATGTTCAGTTTCGTTTCAATTCACGTCTCTGTTGTTAATTTCGAATTAATGGAAGGCTAAATCCTAGGGTTGGACCCTAGGACAGATTGCAAACCCTTTAATGGAGGTTCTCTGTAATTGCAATTCGTTTTCTGCTTGGTTCTTCCTTGTTGGGTTTCTGTTCTGTATTTTTTGAATTAGAGTCATGCTTAATGATTCTAATATTGATTGATTCAGTAATCTCAGGTTGCTTAATCCTGAGAGCTTGCCCTGACGAGGTTCACGTTTGCTTAATTCGTGTAATGAAGTTTTAGGTTAATCTTCGCTTAGTAGATAAACCTGGACTGATAAGGATCAAGTAGGACATATTATCTTTCGTGAACCAAGGATAT
The DNA here is from genome assembly GCA_007407185.1 of Glycine tomentella. Classification (NCBI taxonomy): domain Eukaryota; kingdom Viridiplantae; phylum Streptophyta; class Magnoliopsida; order Fabales; family Fabaceae; genus Glycine; species Glycine tomentella. The sequence continues at coordinate 105,737 of PYAF01003601.1, forward strand.
TAGAGGCGCAATCTGTTCTAAGGTCTGACTTGTTTTAAATCTCTGCAATTAATTAGTATTTCTGTTTTAATTTAGAATTCCTTGCATTCTGTCAAAAACCCCCTCTTTACACGTTTTTGATCCCTAACGCAGACAATTGATCCTTGAGTGACGACCTAGGAGTCACTTCCTAGTACTACATTTAAACTGTATTAATTTGGCCGAGTACGACCTCGATCAGGGAGACCTTGGAAGCCTGGGCATACTTCCTTGCTAACATTTATTTCCACATTACGCAAAGGCAAAACATATGTCTCATTTCAGATAGGCACCGGAGCATACTATCTGCTGTGGCGAATCATCTTGGTTGGCAACCACCTTATGCTCATCACGTGTTTTGCCTTCATCATATTGCCAGTAATTTTAATCAAAAGTTCAGAAATCAACGCTTGAAGAAGACGCTAATGAATTTAGGTATGGTTAACAAGTATTTTGAATATATTAAATGGATATATCCGTAACTCGATTAGTGTTAATGGTATGATTGTTTTGTAGGTTATACTCCCTGTATGATTGATTTTGAGGTGGCGTTAGCACGATTTGGTGATAGCAGTCCTGAGGTTGCAGAATGGATTGATAGCATCCCCAAGGAAAAGTAGACATGTGCATATGACGTAGAAGGGAGGAGATTTGGCCATATGACAACAAACTTGTCTGAATCAGTCAACAGAGTGTTGAAGGGAGCAAGAAACATGCCTATCGCTGCTCTGGTGAAGCAAACGTACAACAGATTGGTTGAATATTTTGTAACGAGGGGTCAGGCGACTATTTCACAAGTTGAGCCTTCAACGCGACATCGCAAAAATGTGCTTGATGCTATGAGGCATAATTAGTGCATTGCTATAGGCCACCACGTACACACATATAATCTTGATCAAACCTAATTTGAGGTGGAGGAGGCCTGTGAGAGGTCATATTCAGTGAATCTCGGAGAGCGTTTTTGTCAATGTGGCAAGTTTAAGGCCTTCAAATACCCATGTAGTCACGTCACAGCTTCTGCTTTACATGTTCGTCAGAATCCTTTTTAGTATGTGGATGATGTCTTCCTCATAAGTAATTTGGTGCAGACTTACTCACTCCCATGGCAGCCAATTGGTAATGAAGGTGTTATTCCACCGATTGATGGTCCAATTATCATACCCAACAGGGAAATATTGCGTGGAAAGGGTCGTCTAAAGGCCACTAGAATACGTAACAGGATGGACGAAGTCGAAACTAGTCAAAGACGCCCCAAATGCGAAATTTGCAAGGTTGTTGGACATAATCGGAGAGCTTGTCCTGATCGTCGTGCTATTTCCTGATTTTTTAATGATGTTTGTAATATTAGTTGTATGTAAATGTATTTCATTTTAAGGAATTATAAATTGTTTCAGAATATGTTTAGCCTTTCATCATCTTTATCAATTCGCATAACAAAAATTGTTTTAGACAGCAAAAATACAATAACGCCATCAATTGAAATAATAAGAACAATTGAAATAACCACACTTATTGAAAAAGAAAATAACAACACTAATTAGCAGTTTCACATATGTTGTGTAGCGAACATGTCTTCTTCCATTTCGGCTACGGGTTTGCTAAAACAACTAAGATGTGTATTGGAGAAAAACGTTTCCAGTAGTTGAATTCTGCTAACACCTTCAAGACGTCTGCATCGGTTATCAACTCTTTTATGTGATATTTGATTGTGTTTTCTGAATAAGCATAATGGGCTGGCTGTCAAAAAAACAATTTTCTTACCACCTGTGAGTTGTGAATTCCATAAGGGGGAACCCCAACAAGTGCAACTTGCTTGATTACATCCTTCAGTGTTTCAATGTTGCATCCTGAAGGAATTTCAAATCTTATTGGATTTGTTCTAGTGAATGCATAACCCACAAAATCGCCTTGCCGTGGTATGTTCCACTTGCCGTTGTAATATAGCATTGCATCATGTGTTGTAACGATGGTAGATTGAAGTAGGCTGAGTATACCATCAGGTGTTCTGTTTATGGTGCATAATATTTCTATAGGGCCAACGCTCAACATTTGTTCATTGCACATTAACATTATGCAAACATCGTTATCATTGGTGAGTTGAAGATAATGAAAAAATATTGCTGAACTGGATGTAAGGATGATTGTCTGCAGTAGATTTCATCAACAAAATGGTCATTACTTAGCATAAGGGTGTCGCACATCCTACTCTTCAGTGTTTGACAAGGACATTCAAAATAAACACCTGTTTCGTTGTGTTTCATCGGTCCATTTGGAAAAATGAAGGCTAATTTTGAGTTAGCAATGATCTGATTGCTTGTTTTTCCTAAGAATGCCATAATATTCAGATTGAATTTCGTTGTCGATGTAAGTTGTGTGGGATTGTCTAGCTTATATAGGGGTCAATGACGCCCAAATGTAGGCGTGACACCCCTTTCTATCACATCTAAATTGGGCGTGTTCAGTCACGCCCTATTTGTTGGGCTTGTTCAGTCACGCCCTATTTGAGCGTGTTCAGTCCCACCCTATTTGGTCATCTCCAATCACCTCTTATTTGGGGTTGTTAACTGACGACGTCTTTGTTCAGTCACACCGAATGTTGTAACGGCCCAATGTTTGAATTGTGTGTGTTTTTGTTATCGCCATATTCATATGCATTACCATACAGCGAAGCATAAAAATGTTGTACATCACTGGTCGTGATATGTTAAGACAAGAAATATAACCATTACACGAAATTGGTGTTATAAACGTCTGAGTCTCAAATAAATTCCACTACAAACAATAAAAAAAATAAACACTAACATAACTAAAAAAACAAAACTATGACTCAAGTGGCCACTGCTGATGACACGCTTGACGATCGGGCAACCTCCATCTACCACGGAGCGGAGAAGAGCCTGCCTGAGGAGGGCCTGCCTGAGAAGGGTGTACGTCTACAGGTGGGTATGCAGTCCCCTGATCTGGCGATGGTGGATGGTGATAATCAGGAGGTGGGGTGGCATATTCTGCATGTCCTGGCCAATCCCCACAACCGGCCGGGAGTATAATCAACCTGAGCGAACCAGTTGTCAATTTCATCAACACTCCACTACGTATCAGGAACGTCACTGCTTGTCCCACACTCCATTGATGCCATGGCCAAAGTAGTTGCGTAATACACATGTTGTGACTGCGAGTCAGCCGGTGGAGGCATGTCACTCTGGCAATTGAACCCCTGATAGCCTATGTCCCCATGCTGTCTCGATTGCTGCTGAGATGATTGGTAATAGAAAGGATGACTGCCGTATGTAGGTCCTATCAGTGGAGGCCTATAGCAACCATCAATGCGAGCCCTGGGAACTCCCATGGGCTCAGGAACATGGGGCATGGCTTTCCAGCGACGCTCTAGTCCATGTCCCTCACGTCTCCCATGGGGAACATCCACATACGCCTGTAGGTCATGCTGAAGCTGTGATGGGGGTGCATGTGGGCCTGGCTCCTCCAAGCGACAGCTCTGTCGAAACATGGACATAATGTGACCCACCTCCTCGTGCAGGTACTCGATGCTGAATCCAGGCCACTCCTGACCGCCACTCGCTTAGTACAACATCTCTAGGCCATCAAACTACAAATTAAACAACAAATTCATTAGTTCAGACAATAACGCCATGAAAATGAAAATTAGTTTACAAATTAAATTTAAACAACACTTACACCACAACCCATCTTGGCAGCCATCTTCGTCATGTATCGTTTCCTGTTCTCCCTGTACTTTACCATGTACTCATGGTTTGGTGACATGAACCCAATTAGTTGGGGGGCAACTCTATGTGTTGGTCCCTAACCTCCCATTGGCTGATAAAGGGTCTCAGCTTACGACTCCAATTATCTTGTTGTTTGCCTCGCAGGGATAGGTCATGCACGCCCTTCAACTTCCTAGGCCTTCGTGGGATTGGCTAATCCCTTCCAAATTGTCGCATGCATTTGTATGGATGAGATATTCAACTATTTGGAAGCATATAATTGGACTAGTAGTCATCCACAATAGTCGCTCGTGCTCAGATGCACCAAGGAAGTGATAGCCTGCATATGGTTGCCAAACCACCTAAACAAAACAATTAAACACACAATTAGGAAAGAATGATGATTACAAAAAAATGCACATTATCCAAGTCAACGACCAAAACTTATGTAAATAACAACATGTACCTCATTCCGAGCAAGGGAATCTAATGTTAGCCGATACCAGGGAAGCTCGTGTGCACGAAACTTGCCTAAAACATTAAACCTAATTTGAAAATAAATGACATTAGACTACTTATAAGATTAATACCTAGTTAAGAAAAGAAAATAAGAACACATACCTGTGGCCGTAATGTCACTCCTGGTGAGTAGGCTGAGGTATAGCTGGAGCAATGGGTTGGAATCTGAGCCACGCCCATATTTGGAGAAGCGTACAAGTGGAAGGTATTATTAATTATCAAATAATACAAGCATATACCTGTAATCCCTTTGGAAATATGTTTCATGATTGATATGTCAAGAATTTTATCAATCACATAATGTAATAAAAGGATAATTCTCAATTAGCCAATTCCCATATACATGTAAAGTGTTCAACAAGTTTTCTATGCTTGAAGCATTGCACAATGTACTCATAGATGGGTTTTCTCTTTTCTTTTCATTTTCAAGGAAGGGATTGGAATGATTTAGCTTATTTAATGAATAGATCAAATCTCAGTTATCTATAATTTGAGATATGCTATTTATATGATGTATGTTTGATATCTCTGAATCCATTTCCTTATGTGACCTGTGACCTTCTATAGACAGAGTACTTTGTTCAAAGAACTTTGCAGTTCTCTAGGAGATTCAGTAAGATATTTTAAGCTTATAGCTGTAAGGGGTGCCTTAATCTAGACTAATATTTAAGGGGTATAACTGTATAAGTAGCTTTTCAGTGAATACTTAGCCTTTTGGCATTTGAGTGAATAATTTATTCTTCAAATAATCCAGGTTAGCTTACCTAATGGTGGTGATTCAACAATATCCTCTATGAACAAAATGTTCTCTATTATGAAACCCAGACTCAAAGCTTCGACTTTTGGTAGGTGTGCCTTTGAACATTCTCAAATAATTTTTATAAGCCAAATTTTATTCCATATTTCTATTAACAAGTACATATTTTGTCTTATATAAACTAAAGTTAGATGGTCATTCAATGAGTGGAGATATTTGGAGAGGAGCAACTAAGGAATCTATTGCCTTTGGTGTTCAATTGGCTTTTTGTTGGTGACCTTTCCCACTTTGCTCTTTGTTGGTGTCAAGTGGGTTTTGTTTGTTTTTGCCCTTTGTTTTTCAATTTATGGTGTACTAATTTTTTATTGGTACTCTAATGGATATAGGTATGGCCTTGTAGTGATTTTGTTTCTATTCTGTCTTATTTATTTATTTATCACTGTTGTTACTATTTATTATTACAATGTTACTAGTTAGTTGTAACTACATTAGTTAGCACTTCAGTGTTTTGCAGAGACAAATAGTTGTTCATCAAAGCATGCAATTTCGTGCATATAGAGTGAGTGGAAATACGATAGAAAGGATTTTAATTTGTTTATTATCACCCTTGTGATTTTGTTTGTACTAGCCAAATAGCTAGTTTTCTTTCAGGGTCCCATTCCCACAAGATTTGGCCTTGTTAATAATTACTACAAGATTTTGTTTGTTTTCGAGTTGGTTTGCATTTCAAAAACTGTGCAGATTATTGAGAATGAAAAATGGCTTGGGAACATGGATATACATGAACACAAACATATAATGGACATGTCTTAGTTCCATGGTGAAGGCTTTGGCTTTGTGCTGACTTGAGTATGGACATGTCTTAGTTACATGGTGAAGGCTTGGGAACATGGTATTTTGCAAAGCAATTAATTTTGTATATGATTATGGCAGGTGGATGAAGCTGCCATCAAATTCGATGAGCATGCACCTTCTTTGGTCACTTGTTTGGTTCAGGAAGTGACACACAAAGCTAAGAAAGTAGTGAGTGAAGCCAAGTCAATTCATCCTTATGTTTATTTCTCATGGGTATTCCTTAATTATATTGTTCCTCATATTATGTGTTACAACTAATTAAATTTGCAGGTAAGCAAAGGTCCTCTACCTCTAAATAAGTATGAGTTCAAAGTTTTGCTGGCCAAATCATTTACAAAACGGCGTGTCTTGTGTATGAGAGTGCTTGATATTGTACTGAGGCAGCGCGCAGCTAACTGGTACCTATACATCTTCTAAAGATAAAATTCAAAGAAGTAGCTTGATACTTTGATTATTTTCTTGAATGGAATTTAAATTTTAATCATAACCTCTTTGGTCTAAATTAGTTAAACCATTTTCTTTTGAATGTGAAGTGGGTGTCTCTTGGTCAGGCAATCTTTTTTTCATGATGACTCAAGAAATTTCAACGATGTTGGTGTAACAACAGTCTGGAGTTTTCATTCCAGTTTTCGTCCCACGCAGCAAGGCTGTCTCTCAATATGGGTAGAAGTGCTTTCACACATATCTTGGAATCCTATTTTCATAAAATTGTATTCTTTTCCTCCTTTCACTATTTATTTTTTCTAGATGTGTCAACAACTGTTATCATAAAACCTGGACCTGCAATTAATTTTCTATTATCAAATCAGCAAGTGAAGGAACCCCGTTATATTGACTGGGAAAAGGTGACAAACTTGGACATATGGTTCATGAATTTGCATTAATAATTGCCCATGATGTTTTTCAATTTTTGGTAATCTGTAGGCCAAAAAAATCTTAAAAATTTAAGGGTGCAAATAATTCATCGTAACCAGGAATTTAAAATTTTTGGGTTGAGTGAGAAACCATGCATTCAGGAATTGTAAGTGCTTGTTTTTTATAGGTCAAGTGTCTATTATATTTATATTTACTAGAAATAAAAAAAGGGAAACAAAATCTCAGGGTCTCTTGACCCAAAAAACTATTGATCTCAGTGAAGGTTAAAAATGATGACGATAATAGCGGAGGGCAGACAATGGATATTACTGTTTGTGAATATTTTGCCAAACATTGTGGTATAGAGCTAACCTCATCTGCTTATCTTCCATGTCTTGATGTTGGGAAACCAAAACAGCCCATCTATCTTCCCTTGGAGGTTTGTTGATATTTTGATCTTGGCTAAACCTTGTAGTTCATATTTTGTATCAATTTTATTATTTTGCTTCAACAGTTTAGCCATTTGAACCAATTATATCTAATTATTATTTTCTTCCCTTTTCTTTAGTTTGGGTGGAGTAGCTATGTTCACTTGTTTCCCTCCAACGGTATACAAAGATTTTATCTCCGATGCAAAAAGCGTCTTTAGTTGAAAAATCACGCCAAAAGCCTCAAGATAGAATCAGAATTCTGAAAAGTGTAAGTTTATAATTATTGATATGTTGTTTAATTTTATCATTAATATGTTAAACTCATCAAAATATATAGGTTGTAGGAAATTTCTACAATGATGATCCTGTTCTTGCTTCATGTGGCATTTCTGTTCGGAAACAATTGACTCTGATCGAAGGTCGTGTTCTTGAGATGTAATGATCCGCCTCGTCGTTACGACATCACAAACTCTAGACGTGTAAATTTCAAATTTTAATGAAAACTTCATTAATTTGATTATGAAAATGGTAGTAAGTTTTTTCGCAATAATACAATCATCATACACAAGATACAAGTACAACAATTAAATACATATGTATACATATACTATATCAGTACTCATCATTCACATGTTTAGAACTTAATTTAGTTTTACATGTAATTACAATTCAAAATATACATGTCTACAAAAAAGATTAAGGGACTAACTATGAAAGAGTTAATTAACAAAACACAACTCTTCCAAAGAGAGTTCCAACGTCATTATATCGGCTTGGCGGCTCTAACAAAAAGAAGATCTCTCTCCAAGGTCACCTACTGCTGCTCATCTGCTCCCACGAATGAAAGTTCGCGATCATCACAGGTATCAACCACACGGTACAACAAATGCAAGGGTGAGTTTATTATATAAAATCAACAAACAGATAGCAGCAATTAGGAAGGAAACAATTTTACCCATCACAATCATTAACAAAAATCCATGATTCCAATACACACTCAACAAACCAATCATCCAATGCATTTCACAACTCAAACAATCATGCATAGAATGATGCATGCACCTGACTCATCTATCAGCATGCAATATGGTACCATCTCCGGAAATAGTCTCTCATAGGAAAAATGATTCACCGCCTATCAGGGCCACCCTATCGTGCACTGGCCATTCCCCCACCCAGTGATCAGCAAGCGTCGCAAGGGAATTCCAAACCTGATGACCCCTTAGTACCTGCGTCTCAGCCCACTGAAACTCACAGGTACGCGCGTGCCTTCATTCTATTTCCACACATACAAATGAAGTATGAAACATGGGCATCATCAATGCATGACTCGGCTAGGAAGAAATCCTTCCTCACAAGGGTAACCCGTCATGCACCCCCCATGTACATACATAACACACTAATGTGGGCTCACCGATGCACTGACCGTGGCTAGGAACAAATCCATCCTCGCAAGGGTAACCAACCGGTCATTGCATCCCACGTGTACATACACAGCCTACAACCATGGGCACCATCAATGTATGACCTGGCTAGGAACAAATCCTTCCTCGCAAGGGTAACCCGTCATACACTCCCCATGGGTATCCATGTATATCCACACACAATGACATTGTTCACATCAACATTATCTCTCATCAATGTCATTATCAACCTCAAGATCATATCATCTCAATATCATCATCATGCATATCAATATTATCTCATTTCAACATCATCAACCATGTCAACATTATCTCATTTGAACTTCATCAATTACATCAATCACATCTCAATTTCAATATCATCAACGCTATCATAAGCAATCATATTTCACATCTATACATAATACATATGCCTGAGATTCACATTCCCCAGGTCTTCAGACAATCCAAATTTCATACATTCATAATTCATCATATCACAAGACTGATATTTTTAGAAAAATTCTAAATTATAGAGGAGGACTACAATATATGAAACACACTCTTATGCTCATTTAAAAATTTAATAAAGAATTAAATAGGAAAACATATTATAAAATTTTGGGCAGAGTCTCCTCTGTAATTAAGACTTTTCCCAAAAATCCAATTATTACAACGACAATATTATTCACAGTTTATCCATCAACAAGCCAATTCATCGCATCACATTAGTTAAAAACATTTTTTTCTAGAAAACAAGCACACACAAGAACAAACACATATCAATCATAAATACATCGCATCCCATTAGTTAAAAACTTAGTTTTCTAAGTTTTTCTTGAAAACCAGCACACAGCAGGGACAAGCAGTTCTCTTCATAGTTGGACTCCCTGGCCCCCAACTATGGTATCAAAACTGTAACCAGGTAATAAGCTCCCCTTACCTATCCATATCCCTCTGTTAGCTCCTTGAAACGTCGTTTTGGGATCTCTCAAGTTCACGTGCTTTGGCCCAAATGCGGAGCTCTATATACCAAATCGAAGACAATTTAATATAGATTTCCAAGGTAACATCAATATTAACATTTGGGGTCAAATACCCACTCAAATTCAAAAAGGGGCTAAAAGGGTGTTTTAGAAGTCCACATCAAAAGACATCATTTTGAAATTTCGATCACACCAACGTGACCAGGGTTCAATAAGGATCATAGAAATGACATCAGTTTAAAAAAAGAGAGACTTTTACAACATCTCATTTTCAAAGGAAGTATAGAAACAACCCATAACGTTACCCGAATCACAAGAGACATCAAGAAAGACTTAAACTAGCTAGAAGAAGACAAAGGAAACTAAGATTACCTCAAAGAAACCAAGAAAGGAGGATTGGGAGCTCCGTTCTCCACCGAAACTTCGAGAAGAGTTTCGAAGATTCTGCTTCGATTAAAAGGTTCTTCTCCATGCCGAGGTCTCGTGGCAAGCAACGACGGCATGTGGTTGTCTCCGGTGGTTGTGGGTGGTGGAGGAGGGTGGGGGGGACCTTGGGGCTGTTTGGAGGAGGAAGAACCTCCATTTTTGTGACTTGGAAGCTTAAATACTTACTCTGCACCACCTCCACTCGCCCAGGCGACCAAAAATTGCCTATAAAACTCGCTTGGGCCAGCTGCCCAAATTCTAGAATTTTCTGCACCAGTGAAAAATTAATTTCTCACGTTTCAAAAATTATTTTGACAATCCCAACGGTTAAAAGTTATATATATGGGTTAGAAAGCTAGATTTAAAATTTTAAAGAGATCCAACGGTTAACCAATCTATAATGATGATTTTACTAAAATATGTTTTCGGGTCAAACTCGAAATAACACCATTTTAACGCAGCTAAAGCAAATTCCCCATAACTTGAATCTACACCAAGCAATTGCACATGGAGAATCCACATAACATTTCAACTAATTATAAACTAATTAAATAGTCAAATAACATAAGAAATACATCGAACATCTATTTTTGGTTATTGAAATTTCAGGGCGTTACATGAGACACCAAAGGTATGCATTGATCGATTAGATATTTCTCATTTTTGTGTGCACATGATATATAGTTGAGGAAAGATTTAAGAGAAAATGGTGTAAAGGAGGTGGTTTCCTGATAGGTACCCATTTGTGTGTAAGGAATAGTCTTGGGTTGTGATAGTTGTAAAATATGACACGGATCATTATATACTTGTGTCTTTAGAGATGAATATTATAGTTTTAACTTTTTAAGTTAATGGATCGTGGGAATTGTAACACCCCAAAATTTAGGGAATTACAGACAATTATTAAGAATAAAATGTTAATGAAAAGCGGTAGAAAATTAGGACAAAATGACAAGAACGCCCCTGAACAAATTCAGAAATGACGATTATGTCCTAGGATGAAAAATGACCGTTATACCCCCAGACATTTTGGAAAAGGACCCATATATCCTAGATATTTT
>PYAF01003601.1:116869-127667 GCA_007407185.1 Glycine tomentella
ATATTTAGTTATGCTTCTCATTATAAATAAATCGTGGTGAGGATAATCGTTTATGTTACTTACGAATTATAAAATTAGCAAGCAAAACAAAACAAATTTTCGTGAAAAATTTATACCAATCTAATTTTAAATACAAAATGGACACGTAATTTTATCTAAAATCAACCGAGCACGAGAGAGTAACGAGAGGCGTTACAGGAAGTGATAGAATAAAAAAAAGAAAAGTACTATGCAGTACCCCTTTATGGTTAGAATCTATAAGCAGAATCCAAAGAAGATTTATCCAAATACAATAGCATTTTTATTAAATGAAACAAATGAAAAGAGATACATTTGAAAATGTATTTTTCATTAGATACTTTTTTCTAGTTCCTTTTTATAAATACAAATTCAGAAAAATGGATGATTCTTGATTTGGAGAACTCTCCACTTAGCTGGTGGAGAAATATCATTTTAAAAATGTTTGTTCTTGTCATCTTTGTTAGATACAGGGGGAGAATGAAGAAGGATCAAGATATATGCTGAAGTTGGATAAGTGTTTTAGCTTTGTACATGTCATTCAATTGAAGGCATTTGTAAATTGCTTGATGTAGGAGAGAATCATCCTATGATCCTTTGAATTGCATAAACATTCATTGACTTGCATTCATGATTTTACAAAAGCACATGGTTTGTGAAAAAGGTTTAAGATTTCATGATTGCATCAAAGATAAGGTTTCAAGGTTTTGGAAAAACTATTTTGGACTGTATTAATCGATTACCACATATTGGTAATCTATTACTTGAGCTTTGAAGAAAAAAATAATCGATTACCAGCACTAAGTAATCGATTACTTAGTATAAACACAAAACATGACTTGACTGTGTCAATCAATTACCATTTATTAGTAATCAATTACTTAGTTCATTTATGGAAAAATGAATCTCTGTAGCAATCAATTACAGGTCGAAATAATCAATTACTTTGTTCATATAACCTTTCTAGAAAATTAAAGAACATTTTAATCGATTAAATTTGTTTTCAATCGATTACAAATGAAGTTTTAATCGATTACTTGGGTGATTTAATCTATTACATTCAGTTACATCGGTTTGTTATAAATAGCTGGTGGTTTTTCTGAAACTTACAGATTATAACTCTACAAAATTTCCAAAGTTTTCATAAGCCTTTTGAGATTGAGAAAGGTTACTCTGAGTTCTAAAGTTCTTGTCCCACATATTCAAATCTTTATGGTGTATTGAAAGATTTCTTGGACAATATTTCAAAGAAGCTTTTGGAGAGTGTAACATCCCGTAGGCCTCCGGTGCGTTATCATTAATAATATCAGTTTATCACTTAACACATCAATTTAAAACTCAGCGGAAGCACATAATTGCTTTTCTTGATTCATTATGTATGGAATAAAACATATAACAACAGCACAAGCACAAGGCCAATAACATATCCCTGCTGATCCATTTCTCGTCTCATACACAATTTAGACAGATGAATAGAATACATGGGCAGATAATCAAATATACAACAATTGAACTCAGGAGGAATCTCATAAACATATCATAAATAGTTCTGTACATAGCCATATACATCAGTATCTTCACCACACTGTGGTGATACAAATCATATCAGCCCTCACCGAGGGTTTACAGAACTATACAACCCTTATCAAGGGTACAAAACATAAACAAAAATCAAAACTGAGCCTTCAAGCTCCATTTGCTGCTCTCAGCCAAGCAGAAATGTCTCTACTCGGGCCTCCTGCCCTGAGACTGCTCTCTTCTGCCTGAAGAGTCACCTGAAATCATAAATCCCCACACGGGGTGAGATACATATCTTAGTAAGCTCAGGGTCCTTGGGAAATCATCCCCACCCTGGCCCACAATTCACAATACAAACATCAGACAAGCACACACATCAAATCTAGCCCAATGGCCTAGCCCTCTGACCCTCATACACATGAGCAGTTATCTGCTCCACACCCATGGCAGAGAACCCTCAATGCCTTGCAAGAGAATCCTCAATGCCCTGGCATAGAACCCTCAATGCCGTTCCACATGGCAGAGAACCCTCAATGCCCTTGGCAGAGAACCCTCAATGCCCTCAATACATGGCAGAGAACCCTCAATGCCTTTCACAGTTCATAGCAAAACCAGGCACAAATGCACACATAGTAATATAAGTATGCGACAATCAATGCATGCATTATGAATATGACCACCACTCACCCGGAGTGTGGTGTGCAACCAAGTGGGAAATCATTTCCCAGGGACTCAGAACTTACCTGGCAAAGTATCACTCTGCAGTTCTTTCCCTGGTCTGTGGCTCCCGCCATCAACAGTCTCAATATCACGCCCTAATCAAGGCATATACTAATATCAAAACCAATCCACAGACATTCAAACACAGAAACATATCATATCAGAATTCCCCTATCCTAGGGTTCAATCAAGTCAAGCCCTCATTAGTCTTTTCACAGACCACACAAGGTCTACCAAGGCTGAATACCAAGCATCTAAGTCATCCCAGACTCAATGCAATCCCATGCCTGAGTCCGAGCTCACATCAGCCTCATAGTTCAAATACTATTGGAACGGTCCAACCTCAATCAAGGCACCGTTCTATTAGCCTCTCAGGCTCAATACAAACATAATCAAGGGTCTGGCATGTCAGATAACCATCACAAGTGACTCTACACAAGTCACACATGCAACCACAGAGCCATGACTCAAAGTTCACTAAATCAAAAACTGAAAGCTAATCCTTCATCACTAAACCATTCTAAGCGAGTTTCTCTACAGGACCCTGGGCTAATTCTAGCCCCAGTTCATATGGATCACTATTCACAGGGAACCCCAAGTCCTAAAATAACCAAGGAAACTCGAGTTCCTTACCTCAGTGGCGACCAGAAAGGCCTCAGGACAGCTTCCTCGAGCTCTGGTGTCCGTTCCAAGCCTTGGGTCTCGGCCACTCTCAAGTTCTCTGAGCTTTCCTCTTGAGAAATCAAACTCTCACTCACAAGAGGTTTTAAGAGAAAGGATGAAGGATTGAAGCTTTCTAAGTGTTTCTCTCACAATCACAGGTCGTAGGGAGGTGTTTAGATCAAGCAAAGAGGTCCTAGGAAGCTTGGGGATTTCAACAATGGAGGTTTGGGGCTGGAGGAGGAAGAAAACTGTTTTCTCCCTTAGTTTTCACGTTTTAGCCCTTCAATAGTGGCCCTGCCCGAGGTCTGGCGCGATCCGCGCCACCTCTGGCGCTATCTGCGCCACAATGGCGGTGCTCTGGCGCCAACAGCGCCATCCCCACGCCATCAGCGTCAACTTCCCGAACCTGTGGTGCTATCCGCGCCACACTGGCGCCGTCCGCGCCAACCCCCTCGACCAACTGACGCTATCCGCGACACACCTGGCGCTGACCGCGTGAAAAACCTGAGAGAATTGGGTTTCCAGGGCACTTCCGGCGCGACCCGCGCGGCCCTTGGCGCTATCAGCGCCAACCTCTCGGCCCAGTGACGCTACTCGCGCCATAACCACGCCATTAGCGTGAACCTGACGAACGTATAGCGCTACCAGCGCCACCCTGGCGCCCCTAGCGCCACAGCCAGTGGGTCTGGCGCTATCAGCGCCAACCCTGTCTCGACCCGCGCCACACCTAAAACCAGGTTTTCTGCTGAAGAAACCGGGCGCCATAAAGGAGGGTCCTTATAGAGAGGATGTTCTGAAATTGTTTTTCATTTTCAACTCTGATTGGTAAACCATATTCATTCATAATCATTGGATTATCAGGTTGTCTCTCTCCATTAGCTTTGCTTGTAAATTCATTTTTGTATTTTTGGTTGTTTGTAACTATTACAAAGAGGTTCTTTAAAGCTTTTCTAGAGTAGGGTTCTTTAGAGGGAAGAGTAGAGAAGGGTTCTCTATGTCTTGATCATTAGAAGTCTAATAGGGTTTTAGATTTCAGTCCTTTATGTAGGGTTGGTAAAGGGTGATCTTTTGTAAGCTTGTAAAGAACAAATTTTGTTAATAGTGGAACTCTAGCCAAGGTTGGTTGGAAGAAACTGGATGTAGCTTCTCTTGTTGAGAGGTGAACCGGTATAAGTTCTTGTGTTGATCTCTATCTTTTAATCTCTTCTTGTTATCTTGATCTGTGATTCTTGGTGAATTCTTTATTAAGCAACAAGTTAAGTTTTTGTAATTGTTTTCTTGGGCTAAGTGATTTGATTGATTGAAATATTCTTGGTTTAATTGTGATAAAGATCCTAAATCCGCTACTTATTTTAAAGAAATTTTAAAGACTCTGTTTTAACCAATTTACCCCGCCTCTTAGTTATTGTGCATGTTAATATTGTTTTCAATCTTATTCTGCAATTGTGTTTTTGCAACATTATTCAAAATCATGAGGCATAAGTTGTCACTAGGAAGGGATTTGACAAATGACTGTTATGTGTTATGTTCTTTATATACTTTTTATTTTATGAACCAAACCTGGGATACACTTATGTAAAATGTAAATAATCACGTTCCAACTTTAACTAAAACTGTATTTTTTTTTCTCTAGGCTGCAAGAGATGAATTCACCCTTGACCTTGTTGAACAATGTTCATTTCAGAAGCAAAGGGTAATGCATCTTGTGATGGCTTCTCGGTAAGGCTGCTGTAATTGTTTCTTTTCTACTAAAAGCTTATACAATTTTGGCTTTTGATTAGTTGTTTTAACTAATTGTTTTAGTACCTAATCTGGATACGGCACTTAATATCTTGTAGGCAAAGCTGCAATATCAAATTTACAATTGGATGACTTCTAATTTAAAAGCTGGATGAGATTATGCAACTTATTTCCAATCTCTAGTTGATTATGATATTATAGTAAAACAAAATCCAAGGATGCTTTATTTTTGTTGTTCTAATACTGTATATATCATGTGTCTCAATTCCCAGGATGATGTTGCCACAAAAAAGAATAAATGGTCATTTTTTATCTTAGTTTTTTTCTCCTATCTTTTTACTGGTAATAAATTATTAATAATAGTATTTCTATATAGTAGTTGAACACTGAACTAGGTTAAATTTTATCCCCTTTATCATCTATATTCTACAGACATTTTCTATCACATTTTTTTGGTGAATGGGGTGACAAGAGCCAGGTGAGGATACTTCATAATTGCATAATGCTAAGTATTTTGTTTCTGAAAAAAGAAAATAATTAGTATTTATCAATGATTTGATTGTTACTCATATGGGTATGATTAAGCCATCATGGATTTGGGTCAATGAATTTCAATCAATGAATTTACCGCTACTTAGTGGATGCAGGTATTTCATACATGCTAATTAAATTTATTCTTGCTTAATTTCTATCCTTATTGCTAGTGATTTATATGAGCCGTATGGGATGACTTTTGGGGTTGACATAGGCTCAAATCCATATTTTAAGAGAATTATTCTCTACTTAAAAAAAGGAACTGCAATTATCTACTTAAAATTATATGAAACTAATCTAATAAATATATATTGAGACTGGTTATTGATTGAGATTCTGGGAACACTAAATTCTAAGGTGATCAATTATCAGCTTATACTACCTTTTTTTTTCTTTTCTGTGTGTGTGAAACTTGACATTATTCGCTGGATATAAAATGAGCTGAAATGACTTGTATTCATTTCTAAAAATGACTTGAAAAATTATATGAGTTTATCCATTAAAATTGCTCTTTTTTTCATTTAAAATTGATTGCAAGCAAAACCTGAGGCTATAAAGTTGGTCATTAGTACTATGGCTCTAGTACAGACAAAAGCTTGTCCAATGTGTTTATCTTATAATCATTGTCTGTTTGTGTCTGTCTAGTTTTTTCATGATTTTTCCTCCTCTATCATCTATGACTTTCTATTGTTGTTCAATTGGACTTTTACCCATGTTTTTTTTACTTGGCTTGTTAATTTTTTTTTATAATTAAATAATCCTAAAACAAATAACTTAAAGTGAAAGAGTATTAATTTTTCTATCTAATAATTATAGATAATTGGAACATTTGTAGGACATTTGGTACTGATCACAGTTTCATTACCATTAGTTATAATTTACCTAAAATATAAAGAATGGTACATTTAGCAATATTAATTGATGTGTCCAATGTCTCTATTTAAAAACTATTGCATGATTTTTATAATTTCTTTTACATAATTTATGGAATAAGATTATCTTCTATAGCTTCATTGTGTATTCAATTGTGTATAATATAATAATTGACGTTTCTCTAGAAAACCATCTTAGTAGACTTCTAAGACAATTTTTGCGGAAAATACCGTCTTAAAATCTTCTATTTTTTTCTATTTATAAAAAGACATTCTAAGATGGTTATCTGGAAAACCGTCTTAGAAAGTAGACTTCGAAGATAGTTTTTGTGAAAAAACCATCTTCGAATCGTCAAATTTTTTTAATTTTAAAAAAATATATTTTAAGACAGTTATTTGAAAAACCATCTTTGAATGGAACATTCTAAGACGAGTTTTCAAAAAACCATCTTCGAAAGCATTTTATAAAAAAAAGTAGGATCAACAAAGACGGTTCTGAGTCAAAATTGTCTTTGTATATAAACAAACATAGACAGTTTGACTTAAAAACCGCCTTCGAAAGCGTTTTAAAAAAAAAAAAGATCAACAAAGATGGTTTTGAGTCAAAATTGTCTTTGTATATAAACAAACAAAGTGTTGAATCCAAGGGGAGCTGCATGAAGATTGGAAGCCTTTGATACAAGATTGATTTTGAGCTTCAAACATGCTTGAAGACTTGGAATTGTATGTAAAAGGAAAGCAATTTGATTGATCCATGCATTCATTCATTCATTCATTGGTTTAACTAAGTATTTTTTCATGAAAATCAAACTAAGCTTTGAACAAATACCTAAGGTTTTAATTTGAATCAAAGGTTTTTGGAAAAATGATTTTTGTACTGAATTAATCGATTACATTAAGTAATAATCGATTATTTTGTTCCTAGTTCATTCTGGAAAACTTTTCAAGAACAATGTAATCGATTACCTATCGGAATAATTGATTATTGAACCTTTGTTTTCATATCAACTGCTTTGATGAACATCTTAATTGATTACCAACAGGTAGTAATCGATTACATTGCTATACATGATTTCAAGCAGTGTTGGAAGAATCGATTACCAAGGAACAGTAATCGATTACACAGGCTAAACTGAAAAAATCATCTTCATGTCTTAATCGATTACCAAATTCAGTAATTGATTACATCATATGTAAATGCATATAAGATTTGATGCATTAATCAATTACCAAATATAGTAATCGATTACAAGATGGAATAATCGATTATTTGTTCGTTGCTCATGTCCAGAAATTGTGTTGAACACTTTAATCGATTACCATCTTGATTTAATCGATTATATGACGCGTTTAATCAATTATTGACAGTTACAAAAAAAATTTATAAATAGAACCTTGGCTCAGCTTGTTTTGTAACTTGATCAATTCGTATTCTGAGCCTACACAAGCTTTCTAAACACTTTCTAAGTGATTTTTCTGGGTTCTATGAGTTCTTCCTTTCACTAAAACATTCATGGGTTTTTGAGTGATTCTTTAAAGCAAGAAGTTTCTTTCAAAGGTTAAGGAAGAAGATGTTCTGAGATTGTTTTTCATCTTTCAACCTGAATTGTTCATTCATGTGCATGTCATTCTCTGGATCATCAGGTTGTTTCTTTCCTTAACTCATTGGTTGTAATTTTGTTTACAAATTTTGTTGTTTTTGGCTATTGTAATTGATTTCTTAAAGCTTGGGACTAGAGAAGGGTTCTCTAGCTTAAAGATCAGAGTAGAGTTCTCTGGATCTTTCTCCTTAGAAGTCTAATAGGGTTTTGGATTTCTGTTCTTTATCTAGGGTTGATAAAAGGGAGGTTTTTGTAAAAGCTTGTAAGAATATTTTATAATAGTGGAACTCTAATTTAAAGTGAATTAGAAGAAACTGGATGTAGCTTCATGATTTGAAGTAAACCAGTATAAATTGCTTGTGTTCTTATTTCTATATCTTTATTCTCATCATGTTCATTGTCTTTAACTCTTTGAATCATATTCATTGTTCAACAACTTTTATTTTTGATCTATTGATTCTTGGACTGAGCTATTTGATTGAGTAAAAGGTTTCTTGGTTTTAAAAGTGATAAAGATCCTGAAACTCGGATTTGAATTTGATTTTAAAAATACCAAGGTTCAACCAATTCACCCCCCCCCTCTTGGTTGTTGTGAAGTATTCCTATTATTTTCACAAAGAAGGTTTTGACTTAAAAATCATCTTCGTAGGTATGTTAGAAAAAACAAAAAAAAAAGGATCAAAGAAAATGATTTTAAGGCAAAATTGTCTTTGTATATAAACAAATAAAGACGGTTTTGACTTAAAGACCTCAAAAGCATGTAACAAAAAAAAGAATCAACAAAGACGATTTTTACAATCGTCGTCGAATCTCATGATTTTCGATTACACACGCAACAACGACGATTGTACAATCTTGTTTGTAAGGGGTTTAGACCCGTCGTTGTTTTGCTATTTTGTAGTAAAGTGTAGAACTTAGTGAAAACAATATGAACACACACAATAACCAGGAGGGGGGTGAATTGGTTTAAACTTGGTCTTTTAAAAAATCTTTAAGAATCAGAGTAATAAGATCTTTATGACAATTAAACAAAGAATGCTTCAACGAATCAAACCACTTAGCTCAAGAATACAATTACTAAAACCTTCACTTGTTGAGTAATGAGATTTCACCAAAAGAATCATTGATTAAGATGATAAGAAGAGATTAAAGAAATCAATCAACACAATAACTTATACTGGTTCACCTCTCAACAAGAGAAGCTACATCAAGTTTCTTCTAATCAAAACTTGATTAGAGTTTCACTATTCACAAAATTTAGTTCTTACAAGCTTACAACAATCACCTTTAATCAAATCTAGATTAAGAACAGAAATCTAAAACCCTTTTAAAATCCTAGTGACTAAGACAAAGAGAAACCTTTCCCTTCTTTTCCCTCTAGAGAACTCTACTCTAGAAAAACTTTTAGACACTTTTGTAATAGTTACAAACAACCAGAAACAAATTTACAATCAAAGTAAATGGAGAGAGACAACCTAATGATCCAATGAATATGAATGAATATGGTTTTACCAATCAGGTTTGAAAACAAGTTTCAAAACTTCTTCTCCAAACACTTCTTTGATATCTTGCCCAAGAAGAAATCTTTCAATGCACAATGAAGATTTAGAATTTGTGGGACAAGACTTTTAGAACTCAAAATATCTTTTCTCACTTTCAGAAGGCTTTTGAAAACCAATGAAAATTTTGTTGTGTTGTAGTTTTCAAAAGACCCAACAACTTTTTATAACAAACTGTTATGACTGAATGTAATCAATTAATTCGCCAATGTAATCAATTAAAACCATTAATGTAATCGATTGAAAACAAATTCAATCGATTAAAATGTTCTTCAACTTTCTGGAAAAGATATATGAGCAAAGTAATCGATTAAACTCACCATGTAATCGATTAACACAGATAGTCTTATTTTCCAAAATGCGCCAAGTAATTGATTACCACATATCGTAATCGATTATCACAGGAAGACATTTATGTGACTTTGCGAGTGTAATTGATTACTATTATTTTGCCATCAATTAAAGTGTTCTTGAATCTTTATGGAAAATATTCATGAGCAATGTAATCAATTAATTCACTATGTAATCGATTATCACAGGAAGTCATGTTTCAAAAACAAGCCAAGTAATTGATTACCACTATATCGTAATTGATTATCACAGGAAGACTTCAACTGTGATTTTGTGAAGAGTAATTGATTACCATATTGCTGTAATTGATTAATGTGTTCTTCAAAGCTTAAGTAATAGATCACCATTAGCTGGTCATCGATTAAAGCAATACGAAATTGTTTTTCTAAAACAAGCTTTGAACACTTTGATTCAATGCAATCATGAATACTTTAAATCTTTTCCATAGATCATATACCTTTTGTAAAACTATGAATGCAAGTCAATGAATGATGTTTATGCAATGCCAAGGATCAAAGGATGAACTCTTATCCATCTAAGAATTACATATGCCTTCAATTGAATGGCATGTAAAAGTTAAAACTTATCTTAGATTCAGATCCTCCGCATCTTGATTCTCTTCAAGTTCCCACTGTAACTGTAATGTCTTGAAATTAAGCATGTAATTAAGCCTTGATTAAGCCTATGTTTAAGTATAATGATTATGCCTTAGATCCCTAAGAGGAAGAGCTTGAGAACAGAGTTGAAAAACAGATTCGATCATAGTCGCGTTGAGAGGCTTTAAAAGCAAGTTATAGGCAGTTCTGCCCTGCGGCGCTAACAGCGTGGGAACGGCGCTATTAGCGTGGACTGGCCGAGAGTATGGCGCTAACAGCGTGGGAACGACGCTATTAGCGTGGACTGGCCGAGTCCATGGCGCGGTCAGCGCGGGATACGGCACTATCAGCGCGAGAAGTTTAAATCAGGCCAATAGATGCGGCCATCTCACGCTAGTAGCGTGGCTTCGGCGCCAGTAGCGTGGGCGAGGCGGAAATGCTTTTATAAAAGGCCATTTGGGAGAGAGAGAGAGAGAGAAAAAGAGAAAAAGAAAAGGAAGAGAGAGAAACCTCCATTGATGAGCGTTTGAGCTTTGTATCTTCTCCATCGTTCATCTAAACACCTCCGACCCAACTGAGAAAGTGATTAGAACCTCGAGAGGAGAGAAAACCCCCGATTGATCCCT
>PYAF01003601.1:131416-168551 GCA_007407185.1 Glycine tomentella
GAAATGTTCCTATATACTATGATGTAGCCTCTGCATGACAGTTATTGATGTGATAAATGGCTGTATGCCATGAGTATGCCTTGGTTTTGGCTGATGGATGTGTATAGCCTGTTTGTGGTCAGGTGTATTGTGCACGATGATTGATTGAGTGATTCACTGATGATGATTGTGATTGTGATTGTGATTGATATATATATATGTGTGTGTGTGTGTTGTCAGTGAACCAGGGGAAGGAAATACCTTCAAGGGCCCTGAGTTTACTGAGATTTTATATCTCACCCCTTATGTGGGGCTATGTTTTGCAGGTGATTCTTCCAGAGTAGCAGAGAGATCCCAAGGCAAGAAGCCTATGCAGGATTAGCTGCTGATGGACACCTTAGGCTAGAGAACATGAGCTTGTGCTCTGATGTTTTGTATTTAGCCTTTGGTTTTGTATTTTGATGTACCCTGATGGGATTCTGTATAGTTTTGTACTGTACAGAGAAACTGATATGTATATTCACCATATTATAGTGTACAGTGTTATACAGATGACATTTGATTTCACTTTTTAGTATATGCTTCCAAACTGCTTAAACTCTTATTGATTATCTGCTTGATTGTGATTTGTGTTTGGTAATGACCCTGATTAGTGGATCGGGGCGTTACATTATGGTATCAGAGCAGTTTGACAGGGAAGCACTGTACATATGGTGAATTGTGTGTTGTATGTGTGTGCTAGGGTGTTCATTATGGTAATTGCATGTGTAACTGTTGAGAGTGAGCTTGATCAACTCACCCTTTTTATGTGATATGTGCAGTACCATGGAGACACACTGGGTCTCATAAACTGCTTATCCAACAACTCTTCTCATTGTTTCTTAAGCTCAACTAACACTATAGGAGACATCCTATAAGGGGCTATGGATATGGGTTCGGCACCAGGTATCAAATCTATAGAAAACTCTATCTCTCTCTTAGGAGGTAAGCCAGATATATCCTTAGGAAACACTTCTGGAAACTCTCTAATAACAGGAGGTCACCTATAAAACCTTGGTCTCTACTTCCAGGTTAGACAAGATCATGTACACTTGAGCATTTTCTTTCAAAGATGTCACAATTTGGGTGGCAGAGATAAACATACCATTCTTACTCACTTCAGGATCACCAAACAACACAGTTTTATCAAAATAGTTTAACAAAACATGGTTGGAAGATAAATAGTCCATACCCAGAATAACATCAATTTGTCTAAGAGGCAAACAAATAAGATCAATAAAGAATTTTCTACCAGAAATTTCTACAGGTCAATTCAAACATACATCAGAAGTTAAAACAAAACCATTAGTTGGGGTTTCTACCACAAGATCATCACTCAAAGAAGACACAAAAAGTTTAAACTTTTCCACAAACAAGCAAGATATAAACGAATGGGTTGCGTCGAAATCGAATATCACAAGTAACGAAATCCCACTTATGAAACATTTACCTTGGATTAGATCTTTGGATTTCGAAGCTTCAGCACCATTAAGAGTAAATACTTTTCCTATGGCTTTCGGATGTCCAGTTTGGTCCTTCAAACCTCCGTCATTCTACTCTTTTTTGAGATATGGGCAGTCTCTTTGAAAGTGACCCTTTTTTCTACAGTTGTAATAGATCAGGTCTTTTTACACATAGTTTGAAGAGATATGCCCTGGCTTACAACACTTGAATCAAATGACCTGAGTCAAAAAAGTATTGGGTGTACTACCACTAGCACCAAAAAACCCCGTAGCAGCAATCCTTTGATTGTTGAGATGGTTACCATATTGCTTAGGAGGGATTGGGTACGGTTTTCCACGATTTTGAGGTCCAGTCTTCTTGTTCTTCATTGGACCTATATTCCGATAATATGACGCCCTGTCTCAGGAGTCTTCATCCCATATCCTACACATGTTAACCAACAATGGGAACTGACAAACACCTTGATAGTTCACAGCTTGCTTCACCTCAAGTCGCAAGCCATTCAGGAACTTCACACACTTGGAGCTTTCACCGTCTCTTCCTTGGTAATGAGGAAAGTACCTCACCAACTCTTCGAACTTAGCTGCATACTCTGCCATTGTCATGTTCCCTTGCTTAAGCACTAGGAATTCCATCTCATTTTGGTTCCTAACATCTTCAGGAAAATACTTTTCCAAGAATACCCTCTTAAATGTTTCCCAAGTCACAGCTTGGCCTTCAGCCTCCGAATATTGGTGAGTGTTATCCCACCAATACTCAGCTTTTTCTACCAAAATGTAGGTGCCAATACTTTTCCTGTGGCTTTCGAATGTCCGATTTGGTCCTTCAAACCTCCACCATTCTGCTCTTTCTTGAGATATGGCCAGTCTCTTTGAAAGTGACCCTTTTTCTACAATTGTAACAGATCAAGTCTTTTTGCACAAAGTTTGAAGAGATATGCCCTAGCTTACCACACTTGAATCAAATGATCTGAGTCAAAAAAGTATTGGGTTTACTACCACTAGCACCAGAAAACCCCGTAGCAACAATACTTTGATTGTTGAGATGGTTACCATATTTCTTAGGAAGGGTTGGGTACGGTTTCCACGATTTTGAGGTCCAGTCTTCTTGTTCTTCATTGGACCTATATTTCGATAATATGCCACCCTGTCTCAGGAGTCTTCATCCCATATCCTACACATGTTAACCAGCAATGGGAACTGACAAACACCTTGATAGTTCACAGCTTGCTTCACCTCAGGTCGCAAGCCATTCAGGAACTTCACACACTTGGAGCTTTCACCATCTCTTCCTTGGTAATGAGGAAAGTACCTCACCAACTCTTCGAATTTAGCTGCGTACTCAGCCACCGTCATGTTCCCTTGCATAAGCTCCAAGAATTCCATCTTCTTTTTGTTCCTAACCTCTCAAGAAAATACTTTTCCATGAATACCATCTTAAAGGTTTCCCAGGTCACAGCTTGACCTTCTGCCTCCAAACATTAATGAGTGTTATCCCACCAATACTCAGCTTCTTCTACCAAAGTGTAGGTGCCAAAAGCAACCTTTTGCTCCTCCGAACATGCCATAACTCGGAAGATTTTCTCAATCTACTGTATCCAGTTCTGAGCACCATCAGGATTGTATCCTCCATTGAAAGTAGAGAGATTGTTTCGCTGAAAGTGATCCAACCCTTGATACTCAATAGCTCCAGTAACTTCTCTTCTGTTTTGATTCCCTAGAGCCTGGGCTAAGGCTTGGAGAGCATCAGCTATCGCACGATCACTCCTACCAGCCATCACTTCCTGCACATACCAAGAAGTGAGAACTTGGAAGGAATACACACAAGAAAAAGAATAAGACAATTCTAGACCTACTAAAAGTCCCTTCTTAATTGCTATTGAGAGTTGATGTCATTAACACTTATTCTTCACCTTTTGTACTCCTGACTACTTGCCATAGTGTTCCATTGTACTTCATGAATTATCCAGATGACCAGTCTGATAACTCCTGACAAGGCATTGAAACCTATGGTATAACAGACATCAGGAATACAAACATGTCATGACCACACCAATAAATCTCCATAACCTATGCATCACCACAATGTGTGCAAGTCTCAAACACAAACAACTACAAAACAATTAAGTACTACAAACATCAAGCATTCAACAAGCAAACACAGAATGCACAGAGAAACACAACAGACTCACAACTAATTGGGCGAAAAAGGTTCGACCTGCTGTGATACCACTAATGTAACGACCCACCTCGTCGCTACGATATCACAAGCCCTAATCGTGCAATTTCAAATTTTAATGGAAACTCCATTAATTTGATTATGAAAATGGTAGTAAATATTTCACAATAATACACTTATCATACAATGAAACAAATACATAAATGAATACATATGGATGTATTTTAAAACATTACATATTATTCACATTGTCAGGACATAATTTAGTTGTATTTACAAGTATTTACGCCTGGAGTTTACATATCCAACAAAAAGAAATCAAGAGACCAACTACGAAAGAGTTGACTGTCAAAACACAACTCTTTTCCAAAAAGAATTCCAAAGTCATCACATCGGTTTGGCGGCTCCAAAAAAAAGAATCTCCCTCCAAGGTCACCTACTGCAGCTCATCTGCTCCCACGAACGAAAGTTCGCGATCATCACAGGTACCAACTACAAGGTACAAAAACAATTGCCAGGGTGAGTTTATTATACAAAACCAACAAGCATTAGATAACAATAATTAGAAAAGAAACAACGTTAACAACCACAATCATTCTCAAATAATCCATTAGTTCAATACACACTCAACAAACCAGTCATTCACTTTATTTCACAAATCAAAACAATTATGCTCAGAATGATGCATGCATCTGATTTCACTCTCACCATGCAATGTGGTACCATACTCATGGAAATAGTCTCTCAGAAAAATGATTCAGTCGTTTATCAGGGTCACCCTATCGTGCACTGGTCATCCCCCCTAAGGTGATCAACCAGAGTCACAAGGGAATTCCAAACCAAATGGCCAGTTAGTAACTACGTTTTTAGCCCATAAAAACTCAAAGGTACTCACTAT
Source organism: Glycine tomentella (assembly GCA_007407185.1). Taxonomy (NCBI): domain Eukaryota; kingdom Viridiplantae; phylum Streptophyta; class Magnoliopsida; order Fabales; family Fabaceae; genus Glycine; species Glycine tomentella. The sequence continues at coordinate 135,975 of PYAF01003601.1, forward strand.
TTCCATCCATGCAATTATGAAGTATGAAACATGGGCATCATCAATGCATGAACATGGATAGGAACAAATCCTTCCTCGCAAGGATATTCAGTCATGCAGCCCCATGTACATACATAGCATACAAATATGGGCTCATAGATGCACTGATCGTGGCTAGGGACCAACCCTTCCTCGTAAGGATAACCAATATAGGTCACTACACCCACATGTACATACACAACATACAACCATGGGCACCATCAATGCATGAGCATGGATAGGGACCAACCCTTCTTCACAAGGATATCCAATCATGCACCCCCATGTGTATCCATGTGTGTCCACACCATACAATGACATTGTCCACATCAACATTACCTCTCATCAATGTAATTGTGCTCAACGCACTCGCCTCGCTTAGTGCTTCTACATGTCTCGCTTAGCGCGACTTGTCTTGCTCATCGCAACTCGTCTCGATCAGCACAATTTCCTCTCTGTCTTGGAACTGCACTCAGTGCGCTTGCCTCGCTCAGGGCGATTGCATGTCTCGCTTAGTGCAATTTCCTCTCTGTCTAGGAATTGCGCTTAGCACAACCTGTCTCGTTCAGTGTAATTTCCTCTCTGTTTCATCCAAAAAGCCAAAAACACAACCACTGTCAGACCTTAAACCTTTAGACTCTAGAACTACCCTAAAAAGAAAGTCTCCAGACTCTAAGTCTATACCTAAATCTAAACCAACTGAAGCTCTCAAGCAAAAGATTGAGCTCACTAATATGGATTGGTACGCCATGAAAAGGTTTTATAGAATGAAGGAATGCTGCTCTATTTGGAACTTGATGAGAAACCACATGTAGATGTAGTTCACCATGGAATTGGCCAACGTTATTAGACCCTGAACCACACTTGCTTCTCTCAAGAAACTCCTTTCAACATGATCTGTGCATGGAGAACGGAGTTTTATGCTATGTCTGATCACACATTTTCATTTGTGGTGTTCCTGCCCTTCTCCAGATTCTTCTTCACATACCATATTGATCCTATCATTAAAGAAGTTGAATATGATGTTGGAGATGCTTCTTATTCCATAGTTGTTTAAGTGTATGATCCTCCACCCTCTCGCGCCTATGTTCATTTGCTTGAAGCTAAAATAGCCAGAACCAGAGAAGCCCTTGCACAAGCCTTATAGGATCGTGCTCATCCTGAAAAAAAGGCTCGTAAATGGTTCATGATTGGGAATTACCTTTATGAAAAAATCACTAGTTGGAAACGTCTTCGTCCTCCAATGCCTCCTGGTAGTCTTATTCATCTCTCATCTGATTCTAATGAATCTGGTAATGAATTTCTTAGGAAGCTGGATGAGGAAGTTGCCAAACAAAAGAGAGAAAAAGTAAAAGGTGAAGTAAGTTGAAGCACAATATCATCTGAGGGAGATTTCAAAATACTAACGAAAGCATTAGTTTAAGGGGAGTTTTCATGTCTTAAAACGAATCATGAACTTTAATTATTTTTATTAGATATAAACAAATACAAAGGTTAAAAGTTGTGTCTTATGTGCTATCAGAACATGTTCCGTGAAGTTTGCGTTTGATGCTTCAGACGAAAGCAAGATAGAATCATGATCTAAGATGACATTTAAGACTTCATTTAATATTGTGTCTGGGATGTATTTTGTAGAGACATTCTCCTAGGATTTGTCAAATACTATGAACAACAAATAAAGCCAAGCTCTGAAATTTCTCATTCATTTTTAAAAGAAGAACTCTACCGCACATAAATGTTGTAATGCATAAGGAAGTGGTTTCATGTTGTAGTGTTCAACATGCTAGCGTCGAAGAGTGGTTTCTCAGCATGAAGAAGTACGTGCATTTAATGCTCCAACTACCATATTCTTTAGACACAAGCTTAAGAGAGGATATATGTCCATTTAGAGACAACAAATACTTGATTTAAAGGGCCTATAAATACCAGAAGTTTTGAACACAAGAAGTATGAATTGAAGTGCTCATTATTCAAATTCTTTTTGTAAAAAGCTCTCTGTGAAAATGCTTTTAAAGTTTTGAAAAGATCTCAAAACACTTAGTTTATCTTGAGAGAAAAGACTAAGTGCTGAAATTACTTATTGATCTATAAGATGATAGAGTGTTTGTCATTGTGAAATCAAACCAACAAATCTTATGATTTGTGTTAGAGCCAGTAATGGCTTGATAGGACAAAAAAACATTGGTTGTAACAAGCTTGGTGTAAAGCTTGAGTTAAGGAGCTAGAAGTGGCAGTGACAAATACTTGTAACTTCATGAAATTACTAGAATTTGTTGGTTTGCCAAGAACTGGATGTAGTCTGGGTGGTTGAGACAAACCATTATAATTTTTCCATGTCTTATTCTTTTATTTTCTCTTCTGTTATTTGAATTAACCTAGGATTTGATTGCTTTTAAAAAACTCTGTTTGTTTTACAAAGATTTGAAACTATCGTCTGATTTGTCTTGCAAAAATCATATATATGTTGTCTTAAGTCTTACTTGATCAGACGATAACTTTGTTGTTCAAAAATAAGGATTTAAATTTAATAAAAATCACAATTCAACATCTCTTCTTATGATTCTTATCTTTACAATTAACAATCTGACTGGACATTAACTTCTCACTGACTCTTACTTTCGACTAATTATTTATTTTCCACTAAGCTTCCCACTATGCATTTACTTTGTACTAACCAATATTTTTAAAATTGAACCAATCATTAAACGAGCCAAGGCACTGGTTCAATTATAATTGAATTGTGATTGAACCAATTTTAATTAAATATAATATCATAATTTTATAACACTAAAAATCTAAATAAAACAATATTTATCAGACCCTTAACATTTAAAATACAAGTAAAAATCCGAATAAAACATATCACAATACTTACTTTAAATGTTAATAAAATACAACAATGTTTATTAACAATAAAATGTTTACATTTAGAATAAAAAAGAAAATAATAAATTAATATAATACAAAATTATAAGAAATCCAAACAAATAATTTATATCTATTTGTAATTCCTATATCAAATGTGTGTTTTATTTATCTTTAAAATATTTTATATTAAAATTCATTTTTTTAAACAATACCGATTTTTTGACCGATTCTGATATGCTCTGATTTTACAAAGTCTCTAGACCGGTCATCAGATTGGTTCCCAGTTCAATTGGTTGAACCTGTGCGGTGTGATCTGATTTTAACAACCTTGCTATTAACCATAACAATGGCTCATTAAGTTTCACTAACCACCCATATGGTTTAGGATACCCAAAAACACTAAAATCTGATTTAGAAAAGCTGAAAAGACATCTAAACTTGTTTTGGTCAAATTCCCATTTTGTATTCATTTTATTTCTTTTATTTTTAGTCTAATTAAACGTTGGATGTAACATATTTATTGAAGATACAATCAAGAAATAATTTAATTAATTAAAATAAAAATAAACATATGCAAAATTAAGAATTGAACCAAAATTACAAATTTTATAAAATATAACCATTAAAATTACAAGAAAAAAATAGGAAGAGCAAAATTATATATCAGTTATTAATGGAAATTATAATTACAGTTTAATATTTTTATAAACTTAATATCGATATACTATCTGACGTATAAATCAACTAATCTGATATTGTATCGTCGTAATATGAGGTATCGAGTTTGAGGTTTAACAATGTAACTGATTTAAAAATAAATAAATTTGATCCATTGTAATCCTTTTCATAATAATCCCAATCAGTTTGAGCAATATTATTTCCTATAAAACTATATATAATCTCCGCTAAAAAACTTAATACTGGTATTTTCATATTAAATGCTACAACTATACATAAATTTTATAAAAAATCTTAACTTTTCCTTAGTAGGAGTATTCCGACACTTGGATGGAACCAACCAATTCAACTAAATAATTAGACGAAGTTCACTAGTGTAATCTTATCTGTCCAAAGGACAGATGAATCTGGTGCCAATTAATTTAATTATTGCAAAAATACACGACAAGAGTATGAATCAAAGAGGTGTGTGTATTAGGCACCACTGTTGGTCAAAGGAATAAATAAATGGGTCACCATAAATATAACTGCTCGTATATCACAAAATTGTTGTACAACTACTTAATACATGAATGTTTCGGACCCTACATGATAAAAGACTCTGGCATTATTAACAGGGTTGCACGTGCGAACTTGCAGTGGCCCCACATGCAGGTTTTAGGCTGGAACGTACTGCATTATGAAATAAATGCCCGAATCTTAATTTTTCCATGGACCCCCAAAACAATATAATAAATAATCGAATCTTGCTGAACCAAAGAAGGTTTAGTTAGCCAGATACAGCACTTCATTTAGTTGAAGGAACAAAAATAAAAAAAGAGATCCATAATAACTCAACCTTTTAGAGACACGAACATGGTTTTCAGCATTTGTGAAATCTCACTTTACTTCCCTATTGTTCATTTGTACTGGCTATTTTATTCCCACATTTTTAATTAAAAAAATAATTGATTTTTTTTTTTTAATTTGCCATTGTTTATGAAAGAAGTTAAAGAAGAAACACATAACTAAGCCATTACACATTAAAATCAAAATAGAACGTTACTAAATAGAAGTATTAATCAAGATTGTTCTAATAAATTTTCTAAATACAAATTTACTAAGTATCTTCCTGTGGACAAAACATCAAGTCTCTTCTCTCTTGGTTCGTATTTCCCCTTCCGAAGCTGATAGCGATGTGTTACAGCTGAAATAGTATAAGCTTGTCCTTCTATTGTTACACTCTCCCCACACTGCAAGTTCTGCCTTGAAAAAAAAAAAAAAATTATTATCATGCAAATGCTCCAAATGAATGTCGCACGTTTCTTTTTCAATTCTCATAAAGTTATGTTGGATCATATCACCCAAAAAGAAAAAGAAAGAAAGGAAAAAGTTAAGTTGGATCATGGTATGCATAGTTGAATCAATTGGGCAAAAATTGAGAACACAACATGTGATCAATAATGTTTTGTTAAACTATGAAAAAGAAAGGTTTTGTTAAACGGGGCATAGAGAGTTCTGCTTTCAGAATCTACTACTATTTTTTCTGATTTCGGAATCAGAACCATAAAGGCTACAAACAATCACAGCTAGTTAACCATACAGGATGTTTCAATTCCTCATCTCATACGGACCCATCATCTGCCATCGCACATAATTCTTTGCCATTAAAAATTTCAGAAGCAATAGATCTAAAATAGGCAACCACAACTACAATCCTCATACATCAAAAATTAATACACTACAATTTCTTTATCTTTTTACTTTTGTGTGTTTATAGCTCCAACATGTGCCTTGTCTTCAATTATATGCCTCACTGACTCTTACAAATGATGGCATCTGCCATCCACATGTTCCCATGTAGCATGAGATATACATATACTAGACCTATATGATACAACTTTATACTTCCAATCTGCAAAGGTTAATTTTAGAAAAGCAAGTCAAGACTCACTAGTTTGCATTTATATTCCTTCGAAATTATCCTTTCATAGGGACATATATCCTCCAAAGTACCAAAAGTCAGTCCCCCCATCGAAAGAGAAGCAAATTCTGATCCAATGAGCAGGACAAGGGCTGACCAAAGAAGCCAAACAAGTTAATGGTGGTTTTTGCACTTCAATGAATAGTTCCCATCACAATAATGTTTACTTGGATGCAAAATTGTTTTAGAAAGGGAAGAGAGGCTCGCACAAAAGCTCTCTATTATAGAATAGCAATGTTGCTTTTCAAGTAGCCTTTCACATGTATTCTTGAATGTAGAAATAATAATCCATTTGAGATTGAGAGATGCAAATGCCAATCCAATAAGTAGGCCAATGACCATAAGAAGTAAATGTATTGATCATTTTTCATCTTAACTTAGTTTTTGTCATTAAGTAGTGCTTACATCAGTTCAAATTATTTCAGTAAAGGGAAGGGAGTATAGCTTGAAGTTAAGCTTCCAATTGCAACTTGTCTAAATCCCAATCTTCGTGACCAAGAATGGGAAACCTTAAATGTGTGTGATTCCAGTCAACTATCAGGCCAACTGATGCAAGATAGGCCTGATTTAAATTAGCTTCTAACTTATGTTAGCGTTTCAATTATATCAAAACGTATTGTTAACATTTTTCCAAGACAAGAATGTCAGGTTTTGTCAAGTTCATATGTACTTCGGGAAAACTTAAATGAAGGAACTTCTGAAAAAGTTAGTGTATATGTAAATGTTAACTAGTGTGAAATGTTTGATTCATTTTATCTCCTTGATTCATTTTATTTTCTTTTTTAAGTGGTTGTTGAGAAGTTTATCTAAATTGACTCGTAGTCTCATTAGTTAAAACTTTAATAATAACATATATTAGATGCCTTCAGAACCCAGCTATGCCACATCATTTAGTCTCATGAGATCTGCCACATTATTTTTCCTTTTGCCATTGTGCTATGCAAACCAGCTACTAATTTGCAACTGTATTCATGTCATGTCATGTAAATGTCATAATATTGTTCCAATGAACTTTCCAAGTTTCTTTCTGTAATACCTTCTTAAATCTTACACTTGTATGGGTTTACACGATCACTCTTATGCATATCTCAGATTCTGGGTACATTAAAATTATGTGGAGTAAAATATCTGCTCCCCTTTGACAATTTCAGTCTCTTTTGGCTTCCTGCTGATAGGAACCAAAATAGGAATGGTAACACTGAAGTAATATTGATACTGAATTAGGACAAAATCAAAGGTATAAACCCCTGTTTCAAGATGAACAATGGAAAACAAACAAATAACAGAAATTATAGAACCCTTTTCTGAGGAAGTACCAACTTCTTCACTCAGCCCCACCACATATTCCTTCTAACAAATTCCTTGATACTTGACTCCTCCATCTTCCCACTATAGATTGTTTCCATCTCTCTCTCCACCCATCACTTGTCACATGTCATTTCTTTTATGCCCTACCCCTCCTTCCAATTCCCATCCTACCCTTATCACTTCTATTTCGTAATTTGTTAGCTCCTAACTGCAGGCCAAGTAAGCCCAACAATGGGTGACTCATCACCGTCATAGATTTTCTTTCATATCAAATGGACAAAAAGTCTTGGGAGATAACTCTAGCACCAAAGACCTTTATAAGGTTTTCCACCGATTGCAATTTAATAGTTATGACAACATTATGATTATTCATGTAGGATGCCTGTAATGTAGGATAATTAATAAAAATATAGGTGTAGGCTAAGGTTTTGTAACATATCAATCATATATTGAGAACTGGATACCATAATATTCTGGGATCTTCCCTGTTTCTCTCCTTCTCTATCTAACCCTATAATTTTATCAGTCATACTACAGATAAAACTCTTGCAACTCCAATTTAAAGACTCAAGACAAAAGAGTGTTGAGAAGGGTCATTACAAAAATTTATCCAATGTGTCAATTCCCATAGTGATTCCATTCTTGGTTATTGTCATGATATAAACACTTCTAACAACTTGATCTTGTGAAGCCCAAAACACTCAAATATTCTCCATAGAAGAATCTGAAAACAGTGTTGAATTTAAAGGAAGCTGCAAGGAGATTGAACCAAGGTTGAAGACTTGATTTTGTTTTAGCTTTTTACATGCCCAATCACTTGAAGGCATTTGTAATTTGTCTAAGTGGTTCAAGTTGAATGCCTTGTGATCTTTCATTAGCATGTGCATTCTCATGATCATGCATTCATGTTTTTAAATCTCAAAGAAATCAAATGTTTTTTCAAAATGATAAATTCTCAAGGCTTACTTGATTAAAAAGCTTGTCTCACTGCTTTAATCGATTACACAAAAGGTTTAATCGATTAAAGACATTCAAACATTTCTGGAAAAGCCTTGAAGAACAATTTAATCGATTACATGCTCGTTTTAATCGATTACATAATGTTAAAAGAAAACCATGCATTGCTGACTTAATCGATTACCATTTCTTATAATCGATTACATAGTCTATTTGTGGAAATCATGTCGTTCTGTGTTAATCGATTACCATGAATTGTAATCGATTACATAAGTGTTTTAAACTTTCTTGGGTTGCTACTTTAATCGATTACAATGCGGTTTAATCGATTATTTTGTTCATGAAACATTTCCAGAAAGCTGATGAACAGTTTAATCGATTATTTGGTCAATTTAATCGATTACATAGGACAATTTAATCGATTACACCTACGGATTAATCGATTACTGGCAGTTAATTTTGTTTTTTATAAAGCTTGGTGAGTCTTTTTCTTATAAATAGACATTGAGTGATTTACTCACTACAAGATTGACTTACCCAAAAGTTTATGAGCTTTCATAAGTGCCCAAATTCGTGTTTTACTCTGAGTTCAAACATCATCTTATGTGATCAACATTTCTGAATTTTTGAAGAGATGTTTTAGAAAAAAAAGGTTTTCAAGATTGTGATTCTGAGAATTTGTTTCTTGCAACCTGGAGAATGTGGTAACATCATTTCATTCATTCATACATTAAAGATATCAGGTTGTGTTTATATTGAACCTATTTTTTTAATTGTTCTTAACAATTTCTGTTGTATTGAAATATATCATTGAGTTTCTTTTTAAGCATGCTAGAGTAGGGTTCTCTAGTGATTGAGATTTTGAGTAGGGTTCTCAGTATTTTGGTGATTTGTATTCTAATATGGTTTTAAAATCTATATCTTTGTCTAGTATTGATAAAGAGATCACTTGTAAACAACTTGTAGAAGATTCTTTGATATAGTAATAACTCTAACCTAGTGTTGGTTGGAAGCAACTGGATGTAGCCTCCAAGGTTGAGAGGTGAACCAGTATAAATTGGTGTGTTCTTTATTCTAATTATGTTCATTTATCATTGTTTGAATTTGGGTGATTAAGAAATTATCAACAAGATTTACTTTTAGACATTACTTGAATTCTAAGGGTGATTTTGGTTGAAAGAAAGATTCTGTATTTCAAAAGGTTTCTATGTGATACGATCCATCTTACATATTCCGCAAATTATTTTGAATAAAATTTTAAATCCTTGATATAAACCAATTCACCCCCCCCCCCCCTTCTTGGTTTGTTTGATTAGCGTTCATTGTATTTTCAAACAGCTCATATCTCTCCCTTCCACACAATCGTCTCATTTCTCAACAGCCGAATGTTGAGATGTTGAGTATAGGATGCCAAGTGAAAACCGCAATAAACCAGTTTCAGGCCTTGATCATTAGTACCATCCAGTTGAGTCACAACTCACAACATTACAGAAACCTTATAACAATATTTTTGAGTCCTTCCTATGTTTAACTTAAATGGCATAGAATCTTAAAGCATATTCATTTGAAATTATTCCTCCAATTTCAAGTCCCAAAAATTTCAGTTATATACCTTGTTTCAGTCACAGAATATGTAAAATGAAGGTCAGTTAATTGACAATTTTACACTAGTGAACTTCAGAAATATATTGATGCAAAGAACATAGAAATAATCCATAATATACTAGGATGCTGGTATTATACCACTATCACAGCAAGGCCTGTATAATAAAGTAAAGGAGGCCTTATCAACTCACCAGTCATTGTTAGGGAATGCTTAGGGGGGACAAGAAGGGAGGACTGTAGTTGTATATATTTAAATTAAGAAATATATAATATATTGATAAAAATAAATAAAAAGATAATGGGATTAACATAGTTATAAAACTTGGCTTGATCCCAACAATTTAATCTGTAAATAGGCGACCCAGTTAGGTAACTAGTTCGAGTAGGTTATTGGATTGGATGTGCAATTTAACCAGTCTAAAACCGGGTTAAATCAACACAAACCAGATATAGATTAATGAATTAAACTAGTTTTACAAAATATTCCATGAGACTTGATTATACATGTTACTTAGTAATTAACTCAAATAACATCAACCACTACTCCATAGTTAGACATTTGTTATGACTTACAACATTAGTTATGACATTCTTATTATTGTATTTGGAGTAAATAGTCTATTAGTGTGTTTGGAATAGACTCATGATGAGAAAAAAAATCAATTATGTGTGCTATACAAACAAACACACTATATGTACTATACTGATTGTGTAAAGAGTTTTTACATTGTCATTCAATGACAAATAGTCAAGTATATTGTCGACTTTTCCAATAATTGCCTTAAAAGTCGATACTAATAATGATTTCTGTGAGATTGACAATGTATAGAAATTAAATTCTTATATTTATTGTGTGTTTACTTATATGCTTAGTGACACTGTCTATGGAAGGTTAAATGTTAAGTTTGCTTACATTTATAATAACTATCTTAAAAGTTGTATCAAGGACAAGGATGATTTCTTATTGGTTGACAATTTCGTGCATTTAACTCTTTCATTTTCTCAAATGAAAAGGTTTCCCTTTGCCTAAGCCTTGCCTTCTCACTCACCAATCCAAACGTACCAACCATTACTCATTAGATAGATATAATTGGCAATTAAACGATGAATTATTAACAATAAAGCTTTGGAATTGATTGTAAAACGGAAAAATCAACGAATGGCACTTACAGGGGGTAAGCAACGAACGCCAAGAGACTTAGGTGGAGGAGTAATCTCGACCACCTTGTAGGGAAGGATGCTACCTCGTTCCCTGTCTCTGTCTCTCTTCCTACTGCACGAAACCTCAAACGACATCGTCTGCTAAGAGAGCGAAAACCATAAACAAATGAAGAGTCATGGAAACGTTCGAAAGTGGGTGAATGTGGTACCTTCTGGAATGACGCAAGACCCATGTTCCACGACGCCATTGATATTCGAGACTTGATGTTGGTGAGCGTAGTAGGAGCTACAATTAGCTTCTCTTCAATTCTCGTCACGCAAAATGGCAACAGCAAAGCCAGAAAAAACTCCAGATTTTTTTTGTGGTGGGACACGTGTCACAGGGCAATATTGTCAAAATTCTCAAAATAGTTTTCGTTTTGTCCATTTTCTCTTAAAAATAAAAACTAAAATTAGCTAGCGTTCTTTTTTAGTAGAAAATCAGTGTTATTATCACGTAAAAAAATCGATTAATATATTAAAAAAATGAATGGTTAAATTTTTGTTATTTTTATTTTCAGTCTTTAACTTTAACACAATATATCATTTAAAAAATACATCTATAGGGTTCCACTCCTCTAAAGTAAACTTTTTTTTTTCTTTCTAAAATATATTTTTTATTTTTCATGTTTTAGAAAGTTTGATCTTTTATGATTTAAATAGTTAAATTTAGTTATTTATATTTTTAAAATGAGTCAATATAATTATTTTAAAATAATGATTTTCATTGATTTTCGAGATACAATTTTAAACTTTTTTAAAACTAATTTAATATCTAAAACTTAATTCATTAGATTTACTTATAAAAAAAACTATAAAATTCAACTAATGTTCCAATAAAAAAAAAATGTCAACACATGCTACAAGTAAGTCTCACAAACTAAAAAATGATTTAATATGAATTTTTTAAAATTATAGTTGCTCGATATATTTACTTTTCACTATATTTTTACTATGTTTATAGTCATCAAACATAAGTTAGATTTTATAGTTTCCATAAATTTGAATCTAACTAGACAAGTTTTATGTTATTTTGGGTATAAAATGTCATGGAATATAAAAGACTATATTAAAATTTTTAAAATATAAAAGACCAAATTGAATATAATTTAAAACATAAATGGTAAAAAAGTGTATTTTAAATTTTTAAATAAATAATTATAAATATTAACTAGAAAATAACAATTAATATTGCTTAAACATACATATATAACCAATCATAAATGCATAATAAATCATTGTTTCCTTGTGTGTGTTGTTGTTAAACATAAAATCACAATGGCAGGCAAAACCAATATGTATACCGATGATGTAATCTATCATGTTTGCTGGTAATCTATTTCTTGATAAGAAAAATAAAAAACATGAATGGTGATTGGATTGATGATAAAATAGAATCCTGGGTCTTGAATAATTTTAATAAATATTTTTGTTTTATTTTATTTTATTGTAGCATCATATTGTTTGTTGGATTAAATTATATATTAGTCTAACAAGACTTTTTTTAAAAAAAACCAGAGACTTATATGACTATAGAGATTGATAAAAAGACACGAATTATTTATAATTTTTATTTGAATTATTTTTATCATAAAATTATTATAAATAAGATATTAATAATTCAAATACATCAGTACATATGTGATTATATTTAGATATAGATTAATAGATTTCATTATTTATTTATAAAATAAAATATTTTGGATAAATATCATATACTTTATTTGTTGATAAAAAATATTTTATTTGATAAATAATTACAGAATTTAATTTAATCATATTTTATTCATAGTATTAATTTAATCTAATAAATACTTTTAGTAAAAACCATTTGAACTTAGTCAAGTTTGTTTTAAAATACCCAAAGAGATAATTGTTGAAAATAAAAAGAAAAAAAAGTCAATGTTTTTCAAGTGTGTTTGAAAATAGGATAAAGTAAAAAGAGTTCGGAAATAAATTAAGATATAATTTTCTAAAAGTGATTTAATGGCTTCTATTTAAAAAGAGCTCTAGCTTCATTCCCGATCCTCTTTCCCTTTTCCTGCATTCACAAAAGTACTAAAAAGGGTTGCTTCATTATTTTATGGGGCTTTACTCATAAAAGAGAGATTTTTTATTCTTCAAGAATTGATATCCACGTATAAAATAATTCTTATATTTTATTGCCATATAATATATTTTGAACATAAAATAGATTTCTGTATTCTACTAAAGTATTTTTTTGAGAGGTACTGCAACTCTGCAAGTATTATAATTAAACACCCCTTTATGTTTAGTTTTGTAAAATCAGTTCCATTCTTGTTCATCATACTGCAACATTTTTTTTTCATTTTTTTTCTTCTTTTTAAGAGATACTAATATGTCTTTTGTTATATCCGAAACATATCCGGATAAATCATCGTTTTTGAAATATCTTATGTATGCAATATCTATGTTATGTTCTCTATTGCTAGAATACTTTTATGATAATTCAATAGTTGGTATAGCTACAAAACATTACAACGAATGTTCAAATAATATGGATATATATAGAGTATATTAGGCTATCACGTCTCCCAAATGCTACTAAAAATCCCGTTTTTTATGATGCGCATTCAAAGACAATTATAGCAAAACTGTTTTAGAAAAAGAAGCGGTGACAATTTTATAAATGAGATATTTGAACAAAAACGGTTTTTATAAAACTATCTTAGAAGTCGTGCGTTTTTAAATTCTAAGACGGTTTTGAAAACCGTCTTAGAAGTGAGTGCATTTTAACTTCCAAGAGATTGCAACTTCAAAGTTGATGCTCTTCACGAGATCCTCTCCTTCACCTCTCACTTTGAAGGCCCCAATGAGGACAAAGCCATCTATCTCCTCCTCGACGAGCACAAAGCCATTGTTCCTCAGTCCTCACCTCCCTCTCCAGGTTCACCGGCGACCCTTGCTCCAGCTCCAAAAGGCATTTTTTCTCTTCTTTCTTCTCCCTCTTTCTTTTTCTTTTTCCCTTTTGCTCGTACCCACAACCTTAAACAGTCACCATGGCGGCAATGGCACCATGCTCCACCACCTAAACTCAATATTTGAAGCACAAGTCAAGTCTCAAATGCCAATCCGAAGTAGACACGCAAAAACACGAACATTAACAATGATGCGAACGGATCTGAGACAGTGACATGAAGATGTGGATCCGAAGCGGATATGTGAGCGAAGACGTAGATCTGAAGCGGAGATGTGAGTGAAAACACAGATCCGATGTTTGGATCAACAAGAATTGTTTCTGCATCGTGCGCCAGCTCGGAGAAGGTAGCTTTGCCTACATCTACCTCGTCAAGGAGGCTCCCAATTACTTTGCTACTGGTGGCCTCGCCAAAAAGCTCAAAGGCTCCTCTCATCTTTTCGGTTAGCTTAATTCCTTAACCTATTTCGATTTCCCTCACTGTTTTTCTTATTTATTTTCTGAAATTGTGTCTCTCTTAGGCTTTGATGGTATACTAGGACTTGGATTTCAAGAGATATCAATTGGAAATGTTGTTCCAATGAGGTATCTGTTACAATTTAAATTTTGATTCCTCATTCAAAAGTTCCATATTTTAGTTAATTTCAGGATTATAATGTTGACACTTATCTTTTGATTTTAGTGAATTGCTTATAAATTTGCCATAATCCTATTTGTTTTTTAGTTGGAACATATATAAAGGTTATTTTTTACATTTTGGAAGATTAGTCCAATCAAATTTGGTATTTTGATAGGTATCAAGTGTATCAAAGCATCCCAAGCAAGCAAGACAAGCACAAAAGGGCAAAAAAAGTCAAAATAGGAAGTTTCTTGAAGCAAATTCGCCTAGAACTCACTTAGGCTAGCATCTTTCTTCAGCATTGGGTTTTTAACTCGCTTAGGCGAGTCAATCATGTGTATTTTACTCGCCTGGGCGAATGGAGTTCTTCAGGATTAAGTTTTAACTTGCCCAGGCGAGTGAAACAAGGCTAAATCACTTTCCTGGGCGAGTGGGCCCAAGATGGTCACCATTTCCTATAAAAATCCATGCAAATGAAGAAATGTTTCATGAATTTGAGAGGGAGAACGTGATGAACAGCCCAAGAGGCATAGAGAGAGGTGAGAGAATAGAGAGAAGGAGTGGAAACTCTGCAGAAATGGGTCGGGGTTCATCATGTCTTCTTTTGATCTCTTGCTCTACACCATGATCGGGTAGTTTCTCCTAAGGATTGGATGTAATCTTCTTACCTTTATATATCTCTTTTGATATTTGATATATGTATGAATCTATTCTACTTATTATTGGTAATTTCATTTTGTTCTTAATGATTGATTCTACTTGATCACTAGTTTCATGAAATTGGATTCTAAGCTTGATTGGAAAGTGCCCTTAGGATTTCAACAAAATGATTTTACTCTTTACGTTATGTTGCTAGGAATAGAGCATAAAGTTTTGATTGCAAATAGCACGAGATTATGATTGTAATGTTGGGTTATTTACTTCATATGCGAGGGATCGATATTCGGTAAATATCCTTAGGATTCTCGAATGCGAGGGATCAATTCGGGGTGAACTAATGTGTGCATCAGTAAATTTGGAAAATGATTCATATATGTTAATATTAAATGGATACTGAGGGTATGAATTATGGAAGTCAATTTTACGTTCTCATAAATTAATTAAATTAAATTTTTCTAGTTTTCGTAATTTTCCATTATTTCTATAAACTCATGAAATTTCGCTTACATTTATTGTACATAACTATTGAATTGTTAATTTTTTTTTTGGAAAAACTGAGTAGCTTGAGTCCCTGTGGAGACGATATTTTACAAATTTTGTAACCTACGACGACATTGGTAAGCTTGCCAAAAGTCTAACAAGTTTCTGGCATTGTTCCCAGGGACTTGAGTCGCTTACTCAATTCTTTTAGATTTAATTTTTCAGTTGAATAGGACTTTTTTCGTTATTTATTTGGTATAAATTCTCTTTTGTTATATGTTAATTTCACTAACCTCAGTACTTATGGGTTATTGTAGTTGTTCTTTTTATTTTATGAGAGGCAAATTTTTTGCAGATAAATCATTATTTAATCCAGAAATTACCGAGACTGCAAAGAAAGAACAGAAAGAAAAAGAAACAAGAAGCCCATAAGCTATCAGGTGACACTTATTCTATTGATTTTCCTTCACCAGAAAAAGCCACTTGTAAGTGATAATATGGTGGATAGAGGAGGAGAAGGAAATAGACCACCAAGGAGGACTCTTGATGACTATGCTTACCAACAAGGATCAAAGCATTACAACAGCATAATCATTCCTCCTTTCAGTAACAAGGTTGTGGAATTGAAGCCAACATTACTCAGTTTGATTGGCTGACATCCCTTTGTAGGGATGGACCATGAAGATCCATACACACATTTGTCTACCTTCATGGAGCTATGCAGTACCATGGGAGCTTTTGAGGATGATGCTGAAGCTATCTATCTCAGAGCTTTTCCATTCTCCTTAATAGGTAAAACAAAGACTTGGCTTCAATCCCAACCAAACAAAAGTCTTAGCACTTGGGAAGAAGTGGAGGAAAAATTTATTGTTAGATTCTTTCCTCCATCAAGATTCATTAATGCAAAATCAGCAATTGCTACTTTTTCCCAAAGAGCTTATGAACCTTTCTGTGAGACATGGGGAAGATTCAAATCCTTACTATGGAGGTGCCCAAACCATAACTTTGATGATGTTGCACAACTACATATTTTCTACAGTGGTTTGAGACCTCAAACAAAGATGATTCTTGATGCCTCAACTAGAGGTACTATGATGTCAAAGAGCCTCGAGGAAACAATTGTAATCATTGATTCCATAACAGCCAATGATTACCAATCTCATCATGATAGATCTCCAATACAAAGGAAAGGTATAATGGAGCTAAATACTCAAAATGCAATTCTATCTCAGAATAAGCTCTTGACACAGCAAATAAAGGCCTTAACAAAACAAATAGGCCAACTTCCTCAACAATTTCAGCAAAGTGGTTCATAGAGAACACATCAAGCTCATCAAGTTCTAAGATGTGATTTCTGTGGTGGTGACCATCAGAATGGCCGCTGTCCAGCACCTGGTGAATACCAACAGGAAGAGAAGGCTCATTATTTGCAGAATCAGACCAGACCTCAACAGAATTTTCAAGGAAATTACCAAAGCTACCGAGGTGGTCTAGGTTCAAATCAGCCTTATGGCTGGAGGCAGCAAAATGATAATGCATATTATGGTCCAACTAACTCTTCTTTTGCAGGTCCCTCTAACAACTCTTATGCAGGTTCTTCAAATATGTGTCCACCACAACACCAACAACAAGTTCAGTTTGATAGAATTTCAAAAATGGAAGATACTCTAACTCAGTTTATGCAGATGTCCATCACAAATCAGAAAAACACTGAGACTTCCATTCAAAATCTTGAAGTTCATGTTAGACAACTTGCAAAACAACTGTCTGAGCGTAGAAGTGGACCTTTTTTTAGCAAACACACAAGTTAACCCAAAGGAACCAAGGGAGTGTTTTAGAGTGGATGTCTTGGATGAAGTAATTTCTGATTCCAAGAGGTTGATTCAAAGAAAAGATTGTTCAAAGAAAACATTAACTAAAGCATTGGAGCAGATGAGTGAATGTGAAGAAAATGAAAGTTCAGATTGTCTCCAACAACTAGATGCTCTCAAAGAAATTGCTTACAAGCAATCTCTCTTTGACGAATAGTCAGAGGAAAAGAAAAATCAAGAATCAATAATGGAGGTAAACACAGTACCTCCACATTTTAAAAATGTTTTTCTTCCAGGTGATTCAAAGAAACCAGTTACAAGTAATTCAAGTCTTTCTGAAGAAGAAAAGAAACTGGGGAAAATTTTGAAGGAAAACATAGAAGCCATTGGCTTGCCACTACTGTCCAATTGTTGGAAGCCTAAGCTGTAACAAAGGCGTCCAACTAAAAAGACGCTGAAGAAGCGCTCATGGGAGGCAACCCAGTGTTTTTAAGCTTTGTTTTAATTTGTGTTATTTGCATTTTATGTCTTATGTTTTTTAAATTATATTTCTTAACTTTACTTTTTGAATTTTATGTCTTATGTTTTTTAACATACATTTATTTTGTTAGAGTTACCATTTCAGGGCTTGGGGACAGGCCTATTTTTCCATAGAAGATATGGATGAAGACATGGTAGATCCTGTTGATTATCTCAATGGAGGAGACTGAGCTCCTCAACCATGATCTTCAAAAATCTGTGACATAGTCTTTTTGTTTCTTTATTGCTTTATTTTAAAATTTAGTACTTTATTTCCTTATTTACTTTTTGCTTAGATAATTGTGCACGTTGATAATTTTGTTTTGGATTACTGGCACAATGTTATATTCTGACAGTATACACAGAAGGTTCCCTTATGTGTGTCTTTTGGAAGTACAAATTTGTGATTTAAATTTTTTGTTTCGTTCTACTAACATAGTTATAGAATAGGAGTGAAATTTTTTGGGACTTAAAAGAAAATCTTTCTGGAAACATAACATGTTTTGAAAAGAGTCAACAGATAATGTTTTTAAAAATTACTTTTTGAATTGGATCAGAACACAACAAAATGACATTTTTTGGAAACTTTGAGAATGAAAAACAAAATTAATGGTTTTCTAGATACCAAATGAAGGCAGATGTTTTTACATAGAGTTGATAAATAACATCTTTCGAAACACTGATTCAATTTGAACATGAAAACAAGCCTTTAAGCTTACGTGACTGAGTGCACCCACAAAAATTACATTGAGTGTCCTCACTGATCTGTTTTATAGTTGATTTTGCATGAATTTCTAATTGTCGTGACATATGATGCATGGATATGATTTAGGCCTTCTTTCTTTTTGAACACTTTTAAGCCATTGGCCAAAAAGCTATCCCAATATATAATGATTTACCACTTGCTAGTCCCTTTGAGCCAAAACACTTATGATTGTTTTTTTGGAGCACTAACCTAGATTAAGAATTTCCAACCTTACCTTAGGTTAGGAGAGCAAAAGGGATTTTGTTGGAAAGTTTTATCATTTGGATGGTTAAAGTGATGAAAAATACTTTGTTTTAAAATGTGGCTAAAGCTATAGAAAAGAAAAGAAAGAAAAGAGATAGAAAAAGAAAAATAAGAAAAGAAAAGAAAAAGGAACCAAAATTTCGTGTGTGATATAAAATTGTACAGAATGTTGAAAATTATATAAGTTGGGTGATTGTGAGGTTGGTATAAGAAATATTGATAACTTGGGAGAAAAGAAAATAAATTGGAAGTGATGATAGCATTGTTTTTATCTTTATTACTCTCCTATTCTTAGGGTAACTTTGAATATCCAGAAAAACCTAGATTTCTTTCAAAACTAGGTCCAACCCTAAAAAGTCCTAAAGATCCATGATAAATATGTGATTTGATTTGATGGGAAATAAACTGCAAAACTGATCTATGATATATCAGTGTTGGAATTGAGAATAAACACTTACCTGTGGAAGAATTAAAACACCTTTGAGAGGTTTTCCTCTGTTTGAATCAATCAAGTGTTTTTTTTGATGTTCTATAGAAATGAAATGTGAATTGATCTTTATTTCATTTGGTTTGGTGAAGTCCATCTTTTGTATTTTCAATTCTCATAGTTGATTATTTGAAAATGTTGTTCTGATCACTTTGAAAATTGATTCTTTACACAGAATGTTCATAATTTTTTTTCATATATTGAAGTATTTTATTTAAAAGTTTTATACTTGTAGTATTCATAGTTTTATTTTCCTTACTTTGCTTGAGGACAAGCAAGATTCTAGTTTAAGGGGAGTGATAAGTGTCATATTTTAATTAATTTCAGGATTATAATGCTGACACTTATCTTTTGATTTCAGTGAATTGCTTATAAATTTGCCCTAATGCTATTTGTTTTTTAGTTGGAACATATATAAAGGTTAATGCAGATTCACAGAGGATGATTTCAATGAATTGCTTATAAATTTGCCCTAAGTATTGTATGTAATCTTCTTACCCCTATGTATCTCTTTTGATATTTGATATATGTATGAATCTATTCTACTCATTATTGGTATTTTCATTCTGTTCTTAATGCTTGATTCTACTTGATCACTACTTTCATGAAATTGGATTCTAAGTTTGACTGGAAAGTGCCCTTAGGATTTGAACTAAATGATTTTACTCTTTATGTTATGTTGCTAGGAATAGAGCATAATGTTTTCATTGCAAATAGAACGAGATTATGATTGTAATGCTGGGTTATTTACTTCATATGCGAGGGATCGATATTCAATAAATATCCTTATGATTCTCGAATGCGAGGGATCGATTCGGGGTGAGCTAATGTGTGCATCAGTAACGTTGGAGAATGATTCATATGTGTTAATATTAAATGGATACTGAGGGTATGAATGATGAAACCCAATCTTACGCTCTCATAAATTAATTAAATTCAATTTTACTAGTTTTTGTAATTTTTTGTTATTTCCGTAAATTCATGAAATTCCGCTTACATTTATTGTACATAACTATTGAATCGTTAAATTTTATTTGGAAAAACTAAGTAGCTCAAGTCCCTGTGGAGACGATCTTTTATAAATTCTGTAACCTGCGACGACATTGGTACGATTGCAAAAAGTATAATATTCATTCTATTAGAAGTTTATTGTATTTATTGAATCAACCTATTGAAAATGCAAGGTAAGTTCTTCTTATTGCTTTGTACAGACCGTACTGGGTCAAACTCTTCCTATAGTGAGAGTCTTATAGAACATTGTTCTTAAAATTTTATTGAATCCCCATGTGCTTATCTAAAATGTGAACTTTTAGATGACTCAACATGCAATCAAACGTGCAAGAATCTCTCACTCTACTTCAATTGCATACTCAAGATTTATATTTTTGTTTTTTCCTATATTGCAGTCTGTTTGGATGGAACATTGCTTGGTTACCACATTCATTTGGATTTGGATCTGGGGCAAATAGTTGGCTCATTCAATTGGAGGTCTACAAAAGAATATCCAAGTGTTTTGACATTGAGTCTCAATAAGAAATGAAAAATACTTTCAAGATTTTACAATTTCTTAAAGTTTGAAATCTGTATGCAATTGTGATAATTTATAGGCATGCTATTATACTGTATACCTCTTTGAGTACTTTCTACCTGTCTTGCTTGGTTATACCTTACTACAGGGAGGAGGATGGTGTAATATCATCATAAGTTGTGTCTTTAGAAAAACTACTCGTCGTGGTTCCCCAAAATTCATGGGAAAACAACTAGCATTCACAGGGATATTGAGCAATAAAGCTGAAGAAAACCCTGGTTTTTATCTTTACCTTACGCATTCTTGCTTTAATTATTTCTGGTTCTGGAGATTGCAAGATATGCTTACTCAAATCTTGTGTGTTCTCATATTTTGCGTATATTTTCTTGTGTTCACAGATTTCTTTAGCTGGAATAGAGTTATAGTACGTTACTATGATGGGGCATCTTGCAGTAGAGATAGTCAAAACAAGGTTAGTGAGAGTATGACAGTATAATAGTATACATTTTCCCCTTTTATCTGTATAGTTATTGGTGCATTCAGAAAAGTAAGCAGTCACTTGAAGTAAAGAAGCAAAGTTTTGCTAATTATTTTACATGATGTCTAATGCATTAATGGCAAAGAAGCAGAGTTCTGTTTATTTGCGGGAGCAGGGAGAGTTAAAATTACAGTCCTAGTAATACTCCATTCTCCTACTCATATGCCATGCATCTCTTGTGGGCAACTTTTGTGACACAATGATTCATAGTTTCAAAATGTATTTGCTTTTTATAACAAAAAGTAGACATATTTATACTAGTATATGTCTATTTTTTCAAATATAGACCTTTTTTTTATAGTAGGAAGGAAACATTTAAAATTTAAAATTTCTACAGAAACTATCTTGTCTTCTAAAATTATTGAAAACATGATGAAGACAATGTGTAATCGATTATTCCTTGTTTTAATCGATTATCACAAAAAGTTTTGAATTTCAGAACCAGAATTTAGCTTGTGTAATCGATTATTCCGTCATGTAATCGATTATTTCAGAAGTTATTGAATTTTGAAAAATTTGATTTTCAACATTTTAATCAATTACCATTCACTGTAATCGATTATTCCAGTGAACGTTTATTTTGAAAAACAAATTTTGGTCTTTGTAATCGATTAATCCGATGAGTAATCGATTATTAAAGAAAAAGTTTAATTTTCAGAATGAACAGATAATCAATTATAATGGTAGTGTAATAGATTACATAAGCTCAACTTTCACTCAGAATGAGGATTTTAATAATTATAAATCGATTAATCCGACCCTTAATCGATTATTACAGAGCTTTTATCAGGAATGACAAGATTTATGCAGCATGACATAGAATTTCTAATGTTTTTGTGATGAGGGATTCAATGTACATAGTAATTCACTTGAAAAGGCATATAACAAGATATCAATACATTCAAGCTAGAAGAGATTAGATTCATCCAAGATTCCTAGCATGTTTCTAAGAGCATAGAATCTATCTCTAGCTAATGGTTTGGTAAAGATATCAGCCAATTGATTATTAGTATCAATGAAATCAATTTTGATATTACCTCTTTGAACATGATCTCTGAGAAAATGATGTCTTATCTCAATATGCTTGGTCCTTGAATGCATTATTGGATTCTTTGAGATATTAATAGCACTTGTGTTGTCACATAGCAAAGGTATTTCCTTCAGTTCAACTCCAAAATCTTGCATTTGTTGCTTTAACCATAGGCTTTGTGCACAACAACTTCCAGCTAAGATATATTCAGCTTCAGCAGTTGACAAAGCAACACAAGATTGTTTCTTGCAATGCCATGAGATTAATGAACTTCCAAGAAGGTGACAAGTGCCACTAGTGCTTTTTCTATCTAACTTGCAACCTGCAAAGTCAATATCAGAATATCCAATAATATTAATTGAAGCACCTTTGGGATACCAAAGACCAACTTTTGGTGTAGCCTTGAGATATTTGAGAATCCTTTTGATTGCTGTAAGATGAGACTCTTTGGGATTTGCTTGATATCTTGCACACAAGCAAACACTTAGCATTATATCATGTCTACTAGCTGTCAAGTATAACAAAGATCCAATGATTCCTCTGTATTTTGACTCATCAGCCTTCTTTCCACTTTCATCTGAATCAAGATAGGTTAAGGTTGCCATAGGAGTTGCAGCATCTTTACTTTTCTCCATTTCAAACTTTTTGATCACTTCAAGGCAATATTTTGATTGATTGAGAAATGTTCCATTCTTCATTTGCTTCACTTGAAGTCCAAGAAAGAATGTTAATTCTCCTATCATTGACATTTCAAATTCCTTTTGCATACTTGCAGAAAATTCCTTGCAGAGTACATGGTTAGTTGAACCAAATATTATATCATCAACATAAACTTGAACCAATAAGATATCATTCTTATGCCTTTTGATAAAAAAGGTTTTGTCGACATGGCCCCTTGTGAAAGATTGTTCAAGTAGAAACTTGCTTAGTCATTCATACCATGATCTTGGAGCTTACTTCAGACCATAAAGGGCCTTTTTAAGTTTAAATCCATAGTTAGAATGTTTAAAATCAGTAAAACCAGGAGGTTGTTCAACATATATATCCTCCTTAATGTATCTATTTAAAAAGGCACTTTTAACATCCATTTGAAAGAGTTTGAAATCCATTAAACACGCATAAGCAAGCAATAACCTGATTGCTTCTAATCTTGAAATTGGAGCATAAGTTTCTTCATATTCTATACCTTCTTCTTGGTTGTAACCTTTAGCAACCAATCTAGCTTTATTTCTGACTATGATTCCACTTTCATCAAGTTTATTTCTAAAAACTCATTTTGTACCAATAGGTTTGAGAGATGATGGTCTAGGAACAAGTTCCCAAACTTCATTTCTCTTAAACTGATTTAACTCATCATGCATGGCATGCATCCAATGTTCATCATGTAAGGCTTGATCAATATTCTTAGGTTCAATTTGAGAAACAAAAGCCATATTACAACATAGGTTTCTTAATGAAGATCTAGTAGATACTCCCTTTGAAACTTCACCTATGATGTTGTCAAGTGAGAGATCTCTTGTTGTTCTTCAATCTTTAGGCTCTTGAACCGGGGTTGATGGTTTTATTTCAGCACTTGGTTCTTCTTTCTCTTTAATTAAGGAATCATTTAGCTAAATAAATTCTTCCATTGGACCTGCATCTATATCATACTTCTTTTCTTCTTTAGAGGGATTAGACTCATCACAAATTACATGTACAGTTCTTCCATGCACATTGTTCTTTTGTTGAATACTCTATAAGCTTTACTATGTAATGAATATCCAAGGAAAATTGCTTCATTAGCCTTAGCATCAAATTTTCCAAGTGATTCTTTCCCATTGTTTAATACAAAACACTTGCAGCCAAAAGCTCTTAAATGAGAAATGTTGGGTTTTCTACCTTTGTATAGCTCATAAGGAGTTTTCTTTAAAATGGGCCTTATAAGTAATCTATTCAAAGTGTAGCATACTGTACTTACAGCATCAGCACAAAAATATTTTGGCAAATTTGTCTCATTAAGAAGAGTTCTTGCTCCCTCTTCAAGAGATCTGTTTTTCCTCTCCACAACACCATTTTGTTGAGGTGTTATTGGAGCTGAAAAATTGTGGTTAATTCCATTTTCTTCACAAAATTTTTCAAAATGTTCGTTGTGGAATTCTCTACCATGATCACTTCTTATTGAGATAATTTTGCTATCCTTTTCATTTTGTGCAAGCTTGGCCATTTTTCTAAATGCAAGGAAAGCATTACTTTTGGATTTCAAAAATAGAGTCCAAGTGAATCTAGAGTAATCATCTACAATGACAAGCCCATACTAATTGCCACCTAAACTCATTGTTCTAGAAGGACCAAACAAATCAATGTGCAGTAATTCAAGTGGTCTAGAGGTGGAAACAATGTTTTTACTTTGAAAAGAGTTTTTAGTTTGTTTCCCCTTTTGACAAGCATCACAAATTTTGTCCTTCTCAAACTTGAGTTTGGGCAAACCAATTACTAAATCTTTTCTAATAAGCTTGTTCATGTGATGCATGTTTATGTGACTAGCCATTCTATGCCATAGCCAAGATTCATCAATCTTGCTTATAAGACAAGAAGTGTTGTGGAAGAATGCATGGTCAATTGAAAGTAAGTAGATGTTACCTTTCCTTTTACCTATATGAATTACTTCACCACTTTTCCCATCACAAATCATGCAGCAGTTCTCATTGAATGAGACTTTGAATCCTTTGTCACAAAGTTGGCTTATGCTTAAGAGATTGTGCTTCAAACCTTCTATATAAAGAACATTTTTTATCTTTGTTTTGAAACTATCTCCAATGTTGCCTTCTCCAATGATCTTTCCTTTATTATTATCCCCATAAGTGACATATCCTCCATCTTTAAGAGTTAAATTTGTAAGCATGGACATGTCTCCTGTCATATGTCTAGAGCATCCACTGTCAAGGTACCATATTGAGGATCTAGCTCTAAGACATACCTGCAAAAATCAAATCAGTTTATAAAGGAAGGTACCCAATTGAGGTTGGGTCCATAGGGGTTAGCATTTTTCTTTTTCTTTGGAATTCAAATACAATCTCCATTTGGCACATAGAATCTCCTAGCATGGCATTTGTATGATGTGTGTCCTTTCTCCATATAATAGTTGCAAGTGACAGATTTTGATGATTTTCTAAAGGATGCATTTTGATTGATCTTTGAGTTTTTAAACCACTTTTGATTCTTTTGTTTTGGAGGCACAAATATAGTTTTTCCAAATGATTTTGAGCCTTGTTTGCACACTTAACATTTAAGCTAAGTTGCATTTTCCTTTGTAAAGCTTTCTCAAAAGATCAATTAAATCACTATTCTTAGATAAAAGTAACATATACTTTTCTCCTTGACTCTTTTTGTAATCATCAAAATCTTTTTGTAGCAAATTATATTTGTTAACATTTGTAGAAGAAGAAGTACATACACATCCATTCAAATTGTAACTTGAAACAAGTTTTTCATTTTCTTCTTTCAAGTTGCAAATCTTAGTTTGCAATTCAATTATTTTTGCAACATGCCATCTAAGATTTCCTTTGAACTTGTTATTGGATTTTTCAAGATTTTGGGCTTCCTCATGCATTTCTTGGAAAGCATTAATAGCTTGTTCGAATTCATAATTTACCTCATCTCCATCACTTGATAGGTCATCATCATCTTCAATGATAGTGGAGGTGAGACATATGTTGGCTTCTTAATTTTTAGTTGAAGATTCTGAGGTAGTTGACTCATTATCTTCCCAAGCTATGTAGGCTCTTTTAGATTTCCCTTCCTTCCTCATCTTGTTCTCCCCTTGTTGCTTTTTCAAGTAGATTGAACATTCAAATTTGATGTGGCTAAGCTTGCCACATTCAAAGCATGTAAAATTGTTGTTGTTGTTGTTTTTACTGGTTTTAGTGAACCTTTTGTTCTTGTTTTTCCTCAAGAACTTGCTGAACTTCTTGACAACTAAGTTCATGTTGTCCTCTTCATCCTTATCACTTTATTCTTCCTCTTTTTCAGCTTTTGAAGTTGCAACTTTCAATGCAATGCTTCTGCTTTTCTTTTATGCATCTTCAGTACAAGTTAGTAGAGACATTTCAAGCTCATATTCAAGTAGCTTACCAAATAGTGCAGCCATAGACATCTTTGATAGATCTTTGGATTCCTTTACTGTTGTCACCTTTGGTTGCCAAGGCCTTGTTAGACACTTTAAGATCTTGATGTTTATTCTTCAATATCAAAGATCTTTCCAAGACCCAATAGATAGTTGACAATATGAGTGAATCCAGTCTGCAGCTAAGAAATGCTTTCAATGGTGTTCATCTTGAACATTTCATACTCATGAATTAGTGCATGCTTCCTTGATCTTCTACCTTCTTCAGTTCCTTCATGAGTAATCTCTAGCATCTCATACATTTCTTTTGCATTTGTGCATCTCACTGTTCTAAAAAATTCATCAGAGGAAAGTGCAGAGATGATCATATTTTTGGCTTTAAAACCATATTGAATAGCCTTTTGTTCAGCTTCTTTTATCTCATCCCATTCTTTGGGAATCAATTCATTGGCAACAATTTTCTTTGGAATAAAAGGACCCTTTTCTACAGCATTCCAAGCACCAGGGTCATTTGATTGAATAAAGATTTTCATTCTATTTTTCCAAAAACTGAAATGTTTCCCTTCAAACATAGGAGGTCTGTTTAAAGAAGCACCTTCCTTGAAGGTTATTTGTGAGGTATTCATTTTTCTTTTTGAAGAAAAACTAGTGATCTTGAATAACTCTCAAGAACCAGCTCTTGATGCCAATTGAAAATAATAGGAATACTTCACAAAAACCAAGAGGGGGGTGAATTGGTTTAACCTTGGTATTTTAAAACCAAATTAAAATCAGAGTTTTAGGATCTTTATCACTTTGAAAACCAAGAAATCAATTTACTCAATCAAATGTCTCAGCCCAAGAATTCAATAGATCAAAAACTAAACTTGTTGAACAATGAATATGAATCAAAGAATTAGAGATCAATGAATAAAATGAGAATTGAGATATAGAAACAAAGACACAAGCAATTTATACTGGTTCACTTCAAAACATAAAGCTATACTCAGTTTCTTCCAACCAACACTAGGTTAGAGTTCCACTATTATAAAATTTCCAGTTTTTACATGAGTTACAACATCTCCCCTTTATCAACCCTAGATAAAGATCAGAAATCTAAAACACTATTAGATTCTAAGAGACAAAGAACCAGAGAACACTACTATGTTCTTTACACTAGAGAACTCTTATCTAGATACAAGCAAGAACCCACTTTACAATAGTAATCTTACACAGAAATTCAGAACGAACTTTACACACAACAATTAAGGAGAAAGATAACCTGATGATCCAATGAATGAATGCATATGAATTACCAAATCAGGTTGAGAAGAAATTAAACTTAGAATATACTTCTCCTTAATCTTGAAAACAATCTTACTCAAGAATCATTCAAAGACCCATTGATGTTTTGAATGAAGCAAGAAGTAAAAAACACTTAGAAAATCACTTAGGAATAGCTTGAGAGGCTTGTGTATATTCAAAAATACGAATTAACAAGTTGTAAAATAAGCTCAGCTTCCATTCCTATTTATAACAGAATTTGTAACTAACTGAAATCGATTAAACATGCCTAATAATCGATTATTTATTTTATGTAATCGATTATAATAACTCTGTAATCAATTAATCCATTCAAAAAATAATTTTGGGATTTGCAACGAGCAAAATAATCGATTATCCCAAGCTATAATTGATTAAAATAGAAGTTCTAAAAGTTACAAATGACACTATGTTATCGATTAAACTATTTTGTAATCGATTAAAGCAGAAAACGTATATTTCCAAATTGAGTGTGTAATCAATTACAATCTTTGGTAATCGATTAAAATAGCAAAGTGATTTTTCGATATAAAGCCTAAGTAATCGATTACAATCTGTGGTAATTGACTATCACAGCAAGGCTCAAAAACATGACATACTATGTAATCGATTACGATCCTTAAGTAATCGATTAAGTTCATTAACAAAGCAGTTTTATTCGAAACAAATATCAAATAATTGATTATCCCGATAGGTAATCGATTACAATGTTCATAAAATATTTTCCAGATTTAATAAAGAACATATTAATCGATTATTACCTTAAGTAATCGATTAATCCAGTGAAACTTAACATTTTTCCAAAAACCTTTCACTTGAATTGAAAATTTAACCAAATTAGAAAATCTTTGTTATTTTCTTTAAAAAACATTTAAGTTGCATAATATGGATCACCAAGATTAAACTTTCTCTTACACTTGAATCAATTTTAATCTTCAAAGTATCCAAGCATGTTGAAAGCTCAAAACCAAAGCTTGAATCAAATTCTTCTATTCTTCATAATGCTTCCCCTATATCCAACATCTATCGCTGCAAGAGTGAAGGTAGGGTATTTAATTTTGGGCGCCAGTATCTTTTATAAAACACCAACAACATCGGTTTTAATTTTAAAACCAATGTTAATGAGGACCTGTTAACATCAATTTTATTAAAAATCGATCTTAATAGGTCCTCGTTAACATCGATTTTCATAAAACCGATGTTAATAGGTCCTCGTTAACATCAATTTTATTAGTTAACATCAGCTTTTTATTAAAAATTGATGTTAACGAGGACCTGTTATTTATAAATTTTCCACCGCATTGTTGTTAACATTGATTTTTTCAAAAATCGATGTAACCTAGCGGCGATGTTAATACTAATATTTTTAGTAGTGAGTAGATCATCATGTGTGTATTTTAACATGCTATTTTCTCTTCTCTTTGGCAGTCCTGACCATTTTGAGTATCTCTCCTCATTGCTGCCCATGATGAGAATGGACCTAGCTTGTAAGTATTTGTTCCATCTATTTAACAATGGCTACTTGCGGGTAGTATGATGAAGTTGTTCTTTTGCCACGTTTTCTGTGTTTAGCCAATCATTACATTAAAAGTTTGTGTCTAAAGCTATGATATTAGTGATCGTTTTAAATTGATGTCATTATTCAGAGTATATTATGATTTTTTTTCTAGGGATTAGTGGAATTACCAAAAAAAGAGTCCTGGACAAATATTAGTTTATTAACAATTATAAATTTTGCTAATTGACCTTGACCACGATCAAAGAGGGGTTAGTGAGTAACCACTTATTGACTTGATTAACTACTTGGGTATATTTAATGGTTTCTAAACTTGGCATATTTTTGCGAAGCATTCCTTTTCTCTAATTTCTCTCTTTTTTCCCCCTTCTTGAGGATACGTCCTCTTCTGTTGTCACTTAAAGCCTTTCTTTCTATTGTGAGCTAAATGGGTTAAGTATTAAAATAATAATTATAATGATGTGCAATTGAAGACCATAAGGGTTTCAAGTCCAGGTGAAGAGCTTATTTTTTTTGTTTTCCTTTATTTTATATTTTATGGCTCTGAATTATCTAAATTCTTACTCTAATAAGAGTCTAATTAATAAAGAATTCTTACTCTAATAAGAGTCTAATTAATAAAGAGGCCTCTTTTAAGGTGGTCCTAAAGAATTATGCCTAGTAGTTGTTTGAATTTGAATTAGGGGTGTGTTATGTTTGCACTCTGTTGTTATTCAATATCGGTGTGATTTATTGATGATATTTACATTTTATACACATTTTTCATTGTATAATAACTCTCACCAATAAAAACTATAGAATCTTACGGTCTAACATGAAAATACTATGAACACTCTTCAAATAACCAAGAGGGAAGTGAATTGGTTAAGACTGTCTTTAAAAAATTTTCTTTAAAATAATTTGTGGAATTTAAATCTAGGATGATATCATTTAATCACCCTTGATCAAAAACAGAGTTTACTTTCAATCTAATATCACCTTCGAATACATGTAATGACTGAAATGTATCTTGTTGATTGTATATTGATTTCCAAACAATAGTAATGAAAGATATACAGATAAAGAATCAATCACAACAATTTATACTGGTTCACCTCAAACATGGAGGCTACATCCAGTGTCTTCCAACCAATATTAGGTTAGAGTTTTCACTATATCAAATTATTCTTGTACAAGCACAGCAAGTGACAATCTCTATCAACACTAGACAAAGATTCTGAATTCTAAAACACTATTAGAATACAAGTCACAAAGATCTTGAGAAACCTACTCAAATCTCCAAACCTAGAGAACCCTTCTCTAGAATGCTTTACAAAGAATCAATTTGAAAAATTACAACACAACAAAATATCAGAAAATCTAAAAAGAATGATTCAAGATAAACACTATCTGTGATCCTTCATGCATGAATGAATGAAAAAGAATTGATTACCACACAAAATTCAGGTAGTATGAATTCTAATGCTCAGAATCAATATCTTGAAAACTTTTTTTCTTTAGCACATCTTCTCTAAAAAGTAAAAAATCTTGATCTTCACAAGATGTGTTACTCACAAGGAAATCAGCCTCTTGAACACTTAGAAAGCTTGGTGTCTTTTTGGTAAGTCACTCATATGTATTGAATAATTCACGCAAGGTCTATTTATAAAGAACTGACTCATAAGGCTTTTTAAAAAACTGATTTAACTGACAATAATCGATTAATCCGCTAGTGTAATCGATTATTTGCCATATGTAATCGATTAAAATAACTAAATAATCGATTAAATTGTTCCTCAACATTTTGGAAAAAGATTACGAACAAAATAATTGATTATTACGCAATGTAATCGATTAGAGCAGAACAACAGAGTTTTCTAAAAAACCTATGTAATCGATTACAGTAAATGATAATCGATTAAAGCAACAATGTATGATTTTCCAAAATACACTATGTAATCGATTAAATCAATCTTGTAATCGATTAAAGTGTTCTTCATGGTTTTTCCAGATTTAGAACAAAAATATTTAATCGATTAAAATATTGTGTAATTGATTAAAACAGTAAGTTTTCATTTTTCCAAAAACTTAGCCATGAGAACTTATTTTCTTTTGAAATCATTGAGCAGCTTTCAAGTTTTATTGCACTTATGTATGCAAGTTAAATGAGACATGAAAATTGCAATGCAAGGATCACAAATTAATGTACTTGAATCAAACTTAAACAAATTGCACATGTCTTCATACTTGATTGGGCATGTAAAAAGCAAAAATACCTTTAAGCCAATCATCAAGCTTCTTCTTCATTCTTGCTTTGATTCTTCTTGCAACTTCCCCTATATCCAACATAACATACTCTATATCTTTTCGTTTTCTAAATAAGTTGTACATCAATTTTTTTAACATTATATTTATTAGAGATATAGAATATTAATATTATTAGAATTGGCTTTGTAAGTCATAATGCATTCATTAAACTGAGTTTTTCGTTTTGAGAAAAATCCATCTTTTAGTCTTATTATTTTTTCCTATTTTCTCTCATCTAAACCATGAATTCTAATAGTATTTAAATACCTCATATATTTATCTCTATTTCTCTATATTGTTCTCCTGAAATTTTCTATTATGAGAAATAATACATGTACAGTATGTAAAAGTGTACAATATATATATATATATATTATCATTTATGACTTAAGTTTATAACTTTTTATAGAAGTGAGCAATAGCATTGAGATAAAAGATTTAAATATCAAAATAAACATTAGTAAGAAATAGCATCTTACATCTGATGTTGCCTTATTTTATGTGCTACAGGTCCTAAAGTATACTTGTGATTTCATTACTACAAAATAGACAAATGACGACGGTTCTAAACCCCTTATGACGACGATTGTACAATCATCGTTACGCGTGTCATAAAAAACCATTAGATTCAACGATGGTTGTAAAAACCGTCTTCGTTGATCCTATTTTTTTTCTTTCTAATATACCTACGAAGACAGTTTTTAAGTCAAAATCGTCTTTGTTTACATACAAAGATGGTTTTTTCTTAAAACCGTCTTCATTGATCCTTTTTTTTTCTAACATCCCTACGAAGACGGTTTTTAAGTCAAAACCTCCTTTGTTTGTTGACATACAAAGACAGTTTTTTCTTAAAATCATCTTCGTTGATCCTTTTGTTCCTAACATGCCTACAAAGACGGTTTTTAAGTTAAAACCGTCTTTGCTTGTTTACATACAAAAATGATTTTTTCTTAAAACTGTAACACCCCGATATTTTATTTAGTTAAGGATGGATTTAAGGAAATATTTAAGGATGCTTAGGAAACTATAATTCACTATATAGAGAGATATTTAGCACTTAACACACATTTTAAAATAAAATTCAATTTGAACCATTTTAGTTATTAGAAAATTCTATAAAAGTGCTAAACATAACCTTAAGAGTTTTCTTGCAAA
>PYAF01003602.1:6240-23246 GCA_007407185.1 Glycine tomentella
GTGATACTCCAGAATTTGTTTTCTTCTTTCTTTGGCCTTTATTCTCCTCTTTTGTCCTGAAATTGCATAATTGATATTGAAATAAGATAAAATAAAATAATATTAATAAACTAACCAAAACTAAACTAAATCCTAATTATTTAATCAAAACATAAGCTAAAACTATTCTAAAAATAAGATGTGTTTGCAACACATCACCCACATAGCTTTGTGCTCCAGCTCTACCAGAAGATGGCAGGATTTGCCATACACCAACCGATATGGTGACATACCAATTGGAGTTTTGAAGGCTGTCCGGTAGGCCCACAATGCATCATCCAATTTCTTGGACCAATCCTTCCTAGAGCTACCAACGGTCTTTTCAAGGATTCTCTTCAATTCTCTATTAGATACTTCAACTTGACCGCTGGTTTGTGGGTGATACGGTGTGGCCACCTTATGGGTTACCCCATACTTGGAAAGTAAGCTCTCAATGAACTTGTTGCAGAAATGGGTGCCTCCGTCACTGATTATGGCCCTTGGAACTCCGAAGCGAGTGAAGATGTTCTTCCTCAAGAAGTTGGCAACAACTTTGGCATCATTATTGGGCAAAGCTACAGCTTCGACCCACTTGGAGACGTAATCAACGGCCACCAGAATGTATTGGTTGGAGTAAGACTTGGGAAAAGGCCCCATGAAGTCGATGCCCCACACATCAAACAATTCAACTTCCAAGATGTTGCTGAGTGGCATTTCATCTTTCCGAGAAATATTTCCCATCCTTTGGCATCGGTCACAACTCTCTACAAACGCCTTAGCATCCTTGAAGATAGTGGGCCAATAATACCCACTCTGCAACACCTTGTGGGCTGTACGATTTCCTCCAAAATGACCCCCATAACTGGATGAATGGCAATGCCAAAGGATTCTTGGCACATCAAACTCAGCCACACACCTCCTGACAATCCCATCAGCGCATTGAAAGTACAGAAATGGGTTGTCCCAATGATATCTCCGGGCGTCATGCATGAACTTCTTCCTTTGCTGCCATGTCAGGTCATCAGGGATAGCTCCAACAGCCTTATAATTGGCCATATCAGCAAACCAAGGAGTGCTCTCAGCTGCCATCATCTGCTCATCAGGGAATGCATCATTAATTTCCAGCTGTGGGCTATCCTGAAGCTCTTTTTCTTGGATCCGGGAGAGGTGATCAACTACTCTGTTCTCCACACCAGCTTTATCCCTAATTTCCAAATCAAACTCCTGAAAGAGAAGCATCCACCTCAACAAGCGAGGCTTGGCATCCTGCTTAGTCAACAAATACTTGAGAGCAGCATGGTCAGTGTAAACAATAACTTTGGAGCCAATCAAGTAGGATCTAAACTTATCCAAGGCATAAACTACAGCTAGCATTTCTTTTTCAGTGGTAGCATAATTAACTTGTGCTTCATTCAAAATCTTGCTAGCATAGTAAATGACATGCAACAGTTTGTCCTTACGTTGTCCTAACACAGCTCCTATAGCATATTGACTAGCATCACACATAAGTTCAAATGGCAAACTCCAATCAGGGGCGGTCAAAACAGGTGCAGTAGTCAATTTCTCTTTCAAAACATTGAAAGCATGCAAACAATTAGTATCAAAGTTAAATTCAGATTCCTTGACCAACAGCTGACTCAAAGGCTTAGCTATTTTAGAAAAATCTTTGATAAATCGCCTATAAAACCCAGCATGGCCTAGGAAACCACGCACACCATTCACATTGGTCGGTGGAGGCAATTTTTCAATCAATAAAAGCTTGGCCTCATCCACCTCAATCCCCTTAGAGGAGATTTTGTGACCCAAAATAATGCCATCCCGGACCATGAAATTACATTTTTCCCAATTAAGCACGAGGTTGGTCTCTTGACACCTTTTTAGGACTTTAGAAAGATTAAACAAGCAAGCATCAAAGTCAGAACCGAATACAGAGAAATCATCCATAAACACCTCAAGAAATTTCTCTACCATATCGGAGAAGATAGAAAGCATACACCTTTGGAAGGTAGCTGGCGCATTGCAAAGGCCGAAGGGCATCCTTCTATATGCGAAGACTCCAAAGGGGCATGTAAAAGCAGTCTTCTCTTGATCTTCAGGTGCTACTGGAATCTGGTTGTAGCCTGAGTACCCATCTAAGAAAGAATAATACTCATGTCCAGCCAACCGCTCTAGCATTTGATCAATGAATGGTAGAGGGAAGTGGTCCTTCCTTGTAGCATCATTCAACCGGCGGTAGTCTACACACATCCGCCACCCGGTGATAGTTCTTGTGGGAATCAGATCATTATTGTCATTCTGAATTACGGTGACCCCACCTTTCTTGGGCACGGTTTGCACCGGACTAACCCAAGCGGCACCTGAAATTGGGTAGATCATGCCCGCATCAAGAAGCTTGACCACTTCTTTTCGAACCACCTCCTTCATCATGGGATTTAATCTTCTCTGAGGTTGCCTTACAGGCTTCACGTTGTCCTCCATTAAGATCTTATGGGTACAAAATGAAGGACTGATGCCCTTCAAGTCTGTTATGGACCATCCAATGGCGGACTTGTGATCCTTCAACACTTGGGTGAGCTTGGCTTCTTCCTCCTCAGATAAGCTGTTATTAATGATGACAGGGTAGGTTTTGTTCTCTCCTAGAAACACATATTTGAGGGTAGCTGGGAGCTCCTTCAAATCAAGTTTTGGTGCTCCAACTTCAATGTCTGAATCTTTCTTTTCTAGCACTTCCATGGCTGCTTCTTTATTCTCTTCAATGACAACCACTTCTTGAATGTCCATCAGCTCTTCGAGTTCTTGTTCCGGAGACTTGTCTGAATGAATCAACATGTCCAGTACATCAATCCTAAAGCAGTCATTCCTATCAATGGGAGCCTTCATAGCATCAAATACATTGAAGGTGATGGATTCGTCAAACATTCTCAACTCCAATTTTTCTTCCGCCACATCAATGATAGCTCTGGCCGTAGCCAAGAATGGCCTACCTAGAAGAACAGGTATTTCCCCTTCTTCCATGTCCAAAACTATGAAGTCTGTGGGAAAGATGAACTTATCCACCTTGACCAATATGTCCTCAATAAATCCACTTGGTCTTCTCAATGACCTATCCGCTAATTGCAATGACACTCGAGTAGGCTTCAACTCAGATATGCCCAATGATTTGCAAATTGAAAGTGGCATCAAGTTGATGCTGGCACCAAGGTCGCACAAGGCTTTACCAATATTAACATTACCTATGGCAATAGGTATGTTAAAACTGCCCGGATCTCTGAGTTTAGGCGGAACACGCTGTTGGATGATTGCACTACATTCCTCAGTCAAGACCACGGTCTCGCATTCTTGTAGTTTATGCTTCTTGGAAAGCAAGTCCTTCATAAATTTGGCATAATTGGGCATATTAGCCAAGGCTTCAGCAAAAGGAATATTGACTTGCAGCTTCTTGAACATCTCCAAGAATTTGGCATATTGCTTTTTCTGGTTTTGCTGCTTCATCCTTAGGGGATAAGGAGGTTTCTCAAATCTGGAAAAATCCAGAGGTTGCTTGGGGTCAACTGTAGCTTTCTCCTTGCCTTTATCTTTTCCTTGTTTCTTTGGAGCTGCTGCAGTATTTTCATCTTCCGCAGAATTTTCTGCAGAAAATTCCTTGGATGCTGCAGAATTTTCAAGTGTCGCATCAGCTGCTGGCTTTTCCTTCTTTTCTTCCCTTGGCACCACTTGGACTTTCTCCTTAGGAACAATTACAATACCACTCCTAGTGGTGATGGCCTTAGCATGTTCCCTAGGATTAACAACAGTATCACTAGGGAATTGGCCTGGAGATCGCTCAGCTAATTGTCTTGATATCTGGCCAATTTGTGTCTCCAAATTTCTGATGGAGGCACCTTGGTTCTTCAACTGAGATCTTGTCTCATTCATGAAAGCATCAGTGTTTTGGATATGGTCATTAGTGGTTTTGGCCAGCTGCAACATAGCCTTTTCAAGCTCAGATGGTTCTTTGGGTGGAATGGGAGGTGGTTGTAAGTAATTGTTGGATTTATAATCCAAACCACTCCCATGTGGTCTTCTTGGGTAGCTACTACCACTTCCGGAAGCCTGATTATAATTTCTCTGATAGCCTTGTGGAGGTCTCTGATCATACCACACTCCATTGACTTGAATTGGATCAGCTCCCACTAAGGTTGGACAAACATTTGACTCATGGTCCCCTTGGCAATATTCACAGATAGCTAGGCCTGCTTTGATTGAGGAAGCTTGAGCTTTTGAGACTTCAAGCTTGTCAAACTTGGCATTGAGGATGGCTAGCTGCTGTGATAGGAGTTTTTGCTCAGCCAACATTGCATCTGTGCTGCCCAAATGAATGACTTCTCTCTTTGGCTGAGTTGCAATACTTTCATTCTCTGTTCTTGCCAAAGAGTCAATCAATTCATATGTTTGGATAGCGGTCTTTGATCTGATGGTTCCTCCAGCTACTCCATTAATTACCAGTTTGGATTCAGGTGACAAACCATTAAAGAAGATTCGCACCTTCTTCCCCACCGGCATATCATATTGAGGACATAACCGGATTAACTCTTGGAACCTCTTCCATGCCGCACACAGTGTCTCTCTTTCTCGCTGTGTAAAGTTGGTGATCTCATTCACCAAACGATTATACTTCTCCATAGAGAAGTATTCAGCGAAAAACCTTGCCATCAACTCATCCCAAGTGGTTATGCTGTTAGATGGTTGACGCTGTAACCACCTGAGTGCTTTTCCTTTCAAGGCAAATGGAAAAAGACGGAGTCGAATAGCATCATCTGTCACTCCTTGATGGCGGATGGTGTCGCATATCATCATAAAATGGTCAGCAAAGCTATGAGGATCCTCATCGTCCTCGCCACTGAATTGATTCTTCTCCACCAAGCTGATAAGAGATGGGTGGATGTCGAAGTGATGTGCTTGAATGGGTGGCCTCACTATGCTGGGGGCTGGACGGACAAACAATGGAGCAAGAATGTTCTCCATTAATTCGTCCTCCGGCCTTGGCTGCTCACGGTTGTTTTCAGCCATGTCTAGTTCCTCTTCAAATATTTCTTCTTCTAGAGGTTGAGAACTAGACCCTTCTGCTTCCCTTCTTAGTCTTGTTAACCTCCGATTTCTCCTCGCAGTTTTCTCGATTTCGGGATCAAACTGAAGATGGTCAGGGCTAACAGTACCTCGCATATACTCTGGAAACAGGTTAGAAACAAAATAAGTCCAATCTTAAGGATAAAAAGTTATAATGAATTTGGCTAAAACAATCCCCGGCAACGGCGCCAAAAACTTGTTGCGTACTCGGCAAGTGCACCGGTCGCTCAAGTAATAGAGTGATAAGATAAGGGATTTTGTCGTTCCCAACGAGGATTGTTCGACCAAATAAACTATAATTGATATCAATAAGTTGGACGGTAAATAAAATGAATGAATAAGATTTGGTTGGTGTGTGTGGTGTGTACAATTAAATTAAACGCTAAGTATAAACATAAACTAATATCAACAAGTAAATAGAGGGATAATGATATGTAAGGGAATGTAGCTAGGGCAACCCACACATGATGTTTCTTTCAAAGGAAATGTATTGTTTACTACATTCATTTATCTAAACTATTTAGCTAAAGTGTTTTCATAAGTTAACAAAGCTTGGATTCCTCGCCACTTAGTTCTTTAACTTACACTCCAACCCTAATCCCTTAGCGATTTTCGGTACGTTAAGCATTGAGCAACCACATAAATGAGAAGAGATACAAGCACCCATCCCTATTCCTAGGTGATGTTAGCAAGTTACTACACTCAGTTCCGAACCAAAGCCCCAATATTCTTATTGTGAACCCTAGTTCCACACTCTCACGAAGAATGGCCAAGTCCAAGGAAGAGATGAAAGAATTAAAGCGAGTGCAGTAAAATAGCCTTTGATAAATGAATAATAGCATTCAATACATCCCAATGAAATTTACATCAAATGCTAGTGCCCTAACTACAATAAAAGCTTAGCCAAACCTCATGTTGAGTGGC
This sequence comes from Glycine tomentella, assembly GCA_007407185.1. Classification (NCBI taxonomy): domain Eukaryota; kingdom Viridiplantae; phylum Streptophyta; class Magnoliopsida; order Fabales; family Fabaceae; genus Glycine; species Glycine tomentella. The sequence continues at coordinate 12,289 of PYAF01003602.1, forward strand.
TGAAATACAAAAAGGGACATACTCAGCTGAAGCAAGGAAGAAGAAGATGGAGATGCAACTCCACTTGTGCCTTCAATCTCCCAAAAACCCTAGCTAAAGAACCCAAGTTCTAAAACCCTAAGTTTGTGTTTTTCTCCCTCCAAAAACGTGCATTGAATGCTGGTGGTTGGAGTATTTAAAGCCCTCCTCGTGAAATCTCTGTTCTGTCCTTAATTGTGGCTTCTGTCGACCTGTGGCGCCTTTGGCGCCAGGTTGGCGCTCCAGGCGCCGGATTCCAGAGGCTGCGGTGCTCGAGGCGCGGGACTCCAGGGGCAATGGCGCCCAGGGCGCAGATACGGCGCTCCAGGCGCTGGATGAAGGTGTTTCTGGCGTCTCTGGGCGTGGGAATTGGCGCTCCAGGCGCCCACCTCCAGAACTTGCGGCGCCCTAGGCGCGGAGGCGGCGCTCCAGGCGCCGGATAGCAGAGGGAATGGCGCCCACGGCACCATTGTGGCGCTCAAAGCGCCTGACTCCAAAAATTGCGGCGCCCTGGGCGCCAAACCTGGCGCTCCAGGCGCCAGCTGCACTTCCAAGTTCTGCTCATTTCTTCTGGTTTCAGCCCATTCTTGGTGTCTTTGGTCGATTTCCTGGCAAATTCATCAAGATAGCTTAAATTATACACAACGAGGGCAATAAAGAATGCTTTATGCTCAATTTTTGGTCTAAAACGCTTGGAAATTCCTTATATGCTAAGCGCATATCACTTAACTGCAACTATAAGAATTCAACAACTGCTTCGGCTCTTGGAAGTGGGTAACTATGAACTTCTCCAGAAGATTGCATTTAAGAAAATTTCAGATTTTACTTATGCAGCCAGGAAAACGTGTAAGACTTTGACATAGTTTTCTAACATTGTACAATTTGATTAATTGAGAATGTTTGTTTTACATTTGAAAAGGTTGTGTCATAGTGTTCACCCAAAGTAAATTCTTAGTATTGACCAGAAAATCAATTAATTATTTATTGGAAACAAAAAGTATATATCATATATACACGCACTTTCGGGGAAAAAAAAAAAAGCAAGATCAATTTTTAAAATGTCATTATTTAATATTATATTTTACTAATTTGATCATATAAATAAAGTTTACATTATAATTTAGTTCATGATCATGAAATATGATATCGATTTAGTTCCTCAATCAACGTTTTTAGTGATACTTTTGATGTCACCTTTTCATGATCGAGGAGGGACTAATTTAATGTCTTTTCTTTCAAATGATCAAATTGACATTACATATATCACTAAGTAAAATAAAGTGTTCACCTGCAGGTAGAAATGATCAAATTTCTCTAAAAAAAATAGTTTCCAAGATTTTCATCTGCCAAAGAATTTGTCCTGCTGGGAGAAATGGTCCTATTTAGATATTTATTTCCCTTTCAGAAAGTCAGAGAAGTAGAAGAGGTGCTTGTGCGAGTATGAAACCCGTACAAATTAATGAAATTATCGTTAAGAACAATAAAAAAATATTATTTTTGGGTTTTGGTTCTTATAAACTTAATTGTTTTAAAAATGGTTCTCATAAAATTTATTTATTTATTGTTTTGATCCTTGTTAATTTATTTTAGTTATTTGTTTTTTTAATCCTTAAAATATTTTGTTCATTTTAAATTAATCCTTTTAAAAACTATTTAAGAGGAACTAAAAAATAATAATTTATATGTTATGAGGACAAAAACGAATATTTTTTTTATAAGAATTAACATAAAATAACAAAGATCAAATCTAGAAAACAAAATTACAAGGACCATTTCGATAAAAATAATTTTATAAGGACCAAAATAAATAAATAAAAACTATTGTTGAAATTTAAAATATATTTAAGTCATAATTTATTTAAAAATTTATTACTAGAATGCAATTTTGTTTTAAATATATTAGATTTACAAAATTTTATATTAATTTAATATTATTTGATATTTCATTCATATACACCAAAATGGATGTAATATATAATTTTAAAATATAAAAAAGTATGAAACATTTTACTCCCTCTTATTTTTGTTAATTTTTCATAAAATTTGATGCAAATAATTAAGATATTATATAATTATTAAGTCAATAAAATTTACATTTTATATTAATTCATTGATAGAGTAATAAAATGTATAAGTAAATTTATCTTTTAATCTTTTTTTAAATATAATCTATATTTACAATTCTATCTCACGCTTTCTAACTTATTACATTACGTATGTATATTTTACACACACACACATATATATAAGGGAGAAATATGGTCCCAAAAGGGAAGAAAAAAAAGTCTCTGGGTGGCTAATGCTTTTATAGTTAAGCGGTATTGATTGAGTTTTAATAGTCTAATGCTGAATATATACTTGATCTTATCCTCTCACTAGTCACTGTTATCTTTTTTAAAAGAAAACAATTAATATAACAGCGAAATGACATTATCTTCTCCAGAAATTAACTAATGTGTGAATTTGCTATTAGCTTCGTTGAGTTGGAAATTTCCTTAAAAAAACATATTAGGACATGCATGAATATCGTTCAAATTTAGCCAATTAAAACTAGAAAATTAGGACTATAATGTAATATTAAAAATAATGTATCAGTGTGTGTTTCCTTTTAAATCTATAAGGAATTTTACCAATTCATAAAAATAAATTTTTATTAAAAAATGATCTTACAAAATTTTCTATGTATATAAGATTAATTTCTCAATCAACATAAAAAGTTTTATATCAATCAGAAAAAATTTTAAATAAATTTTGAAATAATTTTTCTAAAACTCAATAAATTTATTATTATAATTTTTTATACTAAAAAGTAAGATATTCTCAGTTTTTGCAGTAAAAAATTCTGAGACTAATTTCTAAAAAGTAAAATATCACCGCATAATTTCTCTCTCCTCAAATATTGTTGCTCTATAAAAAAAAATCTTTATACTCAATAAATATATTCTATTATTACAATATTATCATCCCATCCAATTAACATTTAGTGGCTCTCGAGCATACTAATACGTAGTTAGTAGTTCTCTCAATTGATGTATATACCATTGAACTAGCAAGTTAATATCAGTATTAGTATAAGTTAGCGACAGGTAGGTTCAATGTCATTTCAAAACCAAAAACTTTTATGACACTAAATTTTAAATTGGTTGCTCTTACTTTTTTAGTTTTCAATCACTTTGACTATTAGTAATCATTTTTATGCTTAAAAACACGACGAACAATGTTTGGCCCTAGAAAACGAAAGACAATAATACTGTTGATTATAACTTTAAAAAATTTAGAATATTTAGAACAATGTTTGGCGTAAAAACATATCTTAAAAAATTTAGAAAGTAATTTGAGAATAGAATATTTTATATTTAGTAGAAGATCGAGAATAAAAAAATATATTTTATAAGAATAAAAAAATTCTCAAGAATGTTAATATATGATTAAGTAAAAATAAAAATTTTATGTAGTAACTAATTATAAAGTTATTAAACTATATAATGTTAATTAATATATTTTAAAGAACTCGAATAATTATATATTTTATAAAATTTCCTTAAAACCTTATTCTTGATATTGAAATTCTTAAGAAAGTAATTTTTAGTTGGAATGCAAGATTTCCAGTAATATTCTTCCTTAATTAGTCCATTGGAAAATGCTTATTGTTACCAAAGAATTTTCGTACTAAAGGCATGAAAGATTTGACAAGTGCCCTTTTTGCTCTTTCTCCTTCATCAATTTCGTTCATGCGTTTTGTAACTTATCTTCTTCACCAGCACCGTTAGAATCCATGAAAATGTAATATAACTCCGTCAAAGTTTTCTGGTTTCACAAGTTAATCAGAATCTATGAAAATGAAGGAGATAACTCCGTCAGTTCCTACTTTGATATGCCATTGGAGTTGCTTAAATTCAGCAGCCATAATGCATAATCCCTGATCAAGTGTAGGTTTTTATTTTTTAATTAAACAAATGAAAATAAAAATAACAACTCGCCCGTGGCTAAAAGCACTTGACTTAAGGTGCAATTCCTGATTTTTAGTTAGTGATTTGTGCATTAACGCATTCGTGCATTTCGTGCCAAAAGGATTTCATAACATATAGCACTTAAATGTTTTTTTTTTTTTTCAAATTCGAGCCAAGTTTAATTTTGATCCCTTAAATTCAAAAGTGATTTTCTTGTTTTCTTAATTTGGAATTAAAATATCAATCAAAAGTTGTTTATTTTAAAATTATGGTACTAAAAATATCTAATTTAAAGGACAAACAAACTCGACTCAATTTAATTTCAAGGAGTAGAAAGAAATATAAACCTAAATTATATTAGAGGTACTTATATAATTTTTTGTCTTTCTCATAATATAGTATTTAATATAAAAAGTATAAATCGAATTTAAAACATATTATAAAATTATAAGGTAGGCCAAATGCAGCATGATCAATGACCAACCATGCATTTCTTGACACACAAAATATTTGGACTTATTCTTTAGCGCACTCAATGGATATATATTCCACCTACTGAACCAAGCCATATATATACTAACACAAAGCATAACACCAAAACACATTTATTAAAAAATAAATAAACACCGTATATAAATCGATTGGTTTATTTATGCCTGTCAACAAATAAATATATAATGTAAAAAACCACAAATAAAGACATAAAAAATTGACACTATTATATACATCTCAATACCAATCATCACATATCATCCTGATTGGTATCATCCACCGGAGTTGTTGTACGGCCCCTCCGTCTAGATTGTCGGCGGTGGCTGCCGCCGAATTTCAACCTTCCGGTCTCCTTAAACCTTTGTTTCTCTGAGGGTACAATGACACACTCAGGTTGTGACAGAGGGTATCTTAATATATCATAACAATATGAATAATACATGTAACGCTGACGAAACCGCTGCATGGCAAGGCGGCGCATGGGGGTCACGCCGGCGTAGTCTTGAGCCTCAAGATCAGCGTGTTGGTCGAAGCAAGACTCGGTGCCAATAACCTCTTGAATGGGATCGGCGGAGCAACCCTTTAGGACTAGGTCCTTGAATTCGGTCACAAAAGGTGCATACTTATAGTTCACTTTGTATTTTCCACCGGATGTGGCCCAATTTGATGCATCCCATATGGTGGCGTATAATGACATTGGCTTTGATGGGTAGTCACCTCCCATTTCCTCACTTCGTAGCACTTCTCTAATTGGAACTTCATCAATGTAAAATCTGAAATAATTCAAACATAGTCATGAATATAATTAATAATTAATTAACATAGCTACAATGAAATAAATAAAAAAAGAGGGTAGGTAGCTATTAATTAGTTAGCACTTAGCAAAAGAGTATATATTCCCATGAAATAAAAAAGAATTGCCAGCTACATTAGTGTTAAATTAGGTGGAATTACGGGGGACGGGGGTTTGGCAAATGGTATAGGAATCTATGAGCTTGCTTTTGTTCGGTAAACTAATAAAAACTGCTGACATGCGTTACACAGATTAAAAAAGAAAGAAATATCACATGTTTCATTATAGTGTATGAATTAATTCTTCGTTATTATCCAAAATTTTACTTGCTCCATTGTTTAGGTAAAGTTGGAGTTGAACCAACAGCAATACCCTTCTGATTATGGTTTGCTATTTTAAATTAAGCTTACGGTGGACGATATTTTTCTAGGGGAGATATTTTAGTCAAATTCTAGAAGCGCATGATTGATGAATTATAATTATATGCTAAGAAATTGATTACGATAATAATGCATTTTTGCACACCCCATTTAGTCACATATTAGGCTTGAGAGAATCAATTCAAGGGTTTGGCACGCCCATTACAACGAGAAGGACCGTGATGGATACGTATGACTCAAAATAAAAGAGTCTTAATTATCACATGTATTATAATGGAAAAATATATGGACAGGAACAAAAATAAACATGACGAAATACAACTCCTATATTTGTTTAAGTTATCTTCATCATTACCATATATATATATATATATATATATATGATAAAATAAGAAAAATTGTAAAAGCATATGAAACAAAATTCAAGTTGGCCATGCTGTGGGCCAATTATACCTGTCTAAACTGGGAAAACTAATCATTCAATTCCAAACCCACACGACCATCTAAAACCATCCTTTTAACAATGAAAACTATATGCTTTTGATCATTGCTAGCTCACAAAACCAAAACCAAGTTGTAGTTCTAGGCGACGCATCCTACACGCAATCCCAAACACTTTCCTCCCTCACCTTAAGTCAAACAAAACCAATCTAATATCACAAGGACGCCACGTTAAAAGTTAAATCCCAAAGGCATGCCAAAAAAGTACTTCAAGCGCAATAACAAAGAAACCAATGCATAAAACACACGGGGAAAACATTAAACAATATTTTCACGCAGCATGAATACACAAACCCATAATTTAATTTTTATTTTTTGTGAGAGTAAGTGCTAATTCTAGTTATGAGTTTAAATTTAAAAATAACTTTTTTATATATGGATAAGGTTGTGTATAATATTTTTTTAATCTTTGTATAGCTAATAACTTCTTGATAATGGGATACTAGTTTTATTAACAAATATTAATTGTTAGTTATATACACAAACCCTTAATTACTTACATGACGTTCTTTGAGGTCCAAAGGATGCTGTATCTGTGGAATTCTTTGGTAGGATCGAACCACAAACCGTAACGCTCCTCACGTCCACGATTTGTGCTGCCGTTGCCGTACAAGTTCGTCTGAAACCGCCATGGTTTTCCGGCGACGTTACCTAGGAATTCAAAGTCCAACTCATCATGGGACTTCTCAAACACATCACCGTTTGATGTCTGTACCAAGAAACGAAAAAAAAAAAATCAACTACACACTTAAAATAATTAACCATGAAACCTATCCTCCATAAAACAAAATTTTAAAAGATTGTGTCTAGGATCAAAACTTTGACCAGAACATTTCAAAGGTTTTAGAGTGCACTTTCTTTTTCCCAATTTTTCTCAATATAAAAAAAAACACAAAACCTTGTTAACGAAGAATGCTAGTAATATTAGCCAATAAGCACTTGTAGGTTAACCGTTTGGGCAGTTCTTTAATTTTTATTCTTTGAAAAATCTAACGTAAATTAAATTAAGTTTGCCGACCTTGAATCTGTAATTTGACTTCGCTACAAATCCGGAAGTTTTTTCAGCAAAAATAAAGGGAAATTTGACTAATATTTAGCGTGTTATATATATATATATATATATATATATATATATATATATATATATAAGATACTAGCAAGGAAAGAATTCCATGAAGAAGAAGAAGTAGCACTAAAAACCGGTAATTCAAGACGTTTTTAATTTATAGCATCTTTGTTTTCCAGAAAGTCATTAATTAAAGAAAAAAATTCAAAAAAACATTGATGTGAATCAAAATTTTCTTCACAATTTGCTTGAACAGAAGAAAAAGAATTCGTTTACTTACATAAAAGGCCACGCAAATACCAGCACTATAATTCGATGGTAACTTGATTCTCGCGCTGAAGAATCCATACTGGTACATACTGGAGGAAATGAAACCCGAACCTATTCACCAGAAGAAGAAGAAAAAATATTAGAAAAACACAAAAAGAAATTAGAAACTTGATTAATTTCTGATCATACGTGCGTGTTTTTATTCATATGATGACGTGTTTATGAATCTATTTTACCTGTGTAGCGATCGAGGCGGAGTTGTACGCCGTTGCCATCCTCGGAGAGAACAACGTTGCTAGCTCCGAAGAGCCGAGAATAGCCGTCGTTGAAGGGTATAGTAGCGAGGTCGAAGGCTGCGGTAACGAAACTGAAGATAAGCAGAGAAAGTAGCAATAGAAAAGGAATTTTGGGTATTGTCCCAAAACAACGTAACCTATGAATATGATCCATAATAATTTTATTTTGGTTTTGAGTTTCTGTGTTGTTCTGTTTTTTTATTTTCTCTATCCACTTCTTAATTTTCTCCCTTCACTCGATTCTATTATATATTTATACACAAGAATATATATCGGTCTTTGTCTGGTACTGACGTGGATTTGATTGAGTTATTTTATTATTCTTATTTTTTCAAGTGCACAAAATTACCCTTGCCTGGAAGGAGTTATTACGAGGCATGCCACTGTGTGTATGTTGCATTTTCAAGAGTTGATGGAAGCAAATTTATGAATAATATTTTTTTAGCTTTTAAGGAGAATATGCGCTTATCGTTAGGTTGCTGCTATCATTGCTGGATTGAAGAAATATATATATATATATATATATACATATATATATATATATATATATATATTGTTTAGGGGCAAGATGCTACTTTGTGAATCTCCTGAGTTATGTTGGAGTGGCGAGGACTATTGTAATAAGGATTCATAAATTGTGATGTTAAATATAACATAATAAAGGGAGGTTTCATTAGCGAGTTTAAATTAAGAAAATAATCAAAATCTAGCATAATGATGCCTCGATTTGAATTTAATTATTTTTTTAGCTGTCTAAGCATTTTCCACTTATAATTGAGGTGATGTTGGTTACGTTTCACATCTTTGATGACATTATATATTATTATGTGACAAAATAATTGAACCTGACCCATAACAACTATGAAAAGAAAAAACTCTAATGGAGGGTGATGGCTTATGACCTCCACACGTGTACTACAAAGTGGTGAAGTGTCTTATTCAGCTTAATTTTAAAATTATATTGTATCTTTCCTCCTAAGTTTTCTAAACTAATCATGCATATGGTGCTGGTCAAACTACAAAGTTATCAGTGATTGGTTTTCAGAGCTTCTACATCGATGTAATCATGTGGATACTTAATTAAGGTTAAAAAAATTATATTACCAAATGATTTTATTATCTCTGATTTAGCTAATAAGTCTTATAGCGGTAATTTTGATGAATCTTTTAATTTTTTTATGCCATTTTAAAACATATCAAATTTTAACTTGATAATTATTATCAGTTGTTCATTCTCAAACTATTTATTCCCAAAAATCTTACGTCTTTATCTCCGAAGTTTGTTTAGCCAAATATCTCTTATCTCATGTGTCTTCATGTATGTTTATTCGTCTTCTTCTTCATATTCATTTCAGAAATGATATATCATCATTAATTTCAATTTTTAAATAAGTGAATTTATAAGTTAAAAATGATTTTTTTTTAATCTGAAATGCTACGTTTTTTAAACACGGCCAAATTTAATTTTCACATATATAATCAATTTTGATTAAAAGAAAGCCGATATTATGATTACATAAAGTAAATAATATCATGTTATTGCACATAATTTCTAGCTCATGCTCCATAATTATTAAGGGAGAAACATGTTAAACAAAAAAAAACGTTAAATGCTTAAATCAATATTGGCCAAGCTTGTGAATTTTAAATATGGGTATTTTTTCTTTGTTAATTGCATATTATACGTTAGAATATGCCAAGCTTGTGGATTATAAGATGAATATATTGGCCAGCTGAATCTGTAAAGTCTGACCAAAGAAAAACAAGTTGGAGAATATGAAAAGACCACAATTATTTGAGAATTTTTTATACGAGAAAAATATATTAGAAAAGGTGAAACCAACAGAAAAGGTGACGGTAGGGGGCATTATCGTCCGCAGGAAAGGTGACAGTAGGGGCATTATCGTCCGCAGGAAAGGTGAAGCCAACAGCGTGGACTTAGCCGAAGGCGTGTGTGAACACGTCTCGTAATACTAGTGAAAGGTAGAGTCATTTTCGTAAAATAGGCTCTTTCCTGTATCCTAGAGTGATGTTTGCTTAAAGTTTTTTTTTTTTTTTTAAGAAAACAAAAAATAAATGAAAATATTAATATTATCAAAATTGGACTGGTTACAATAAGTAAAGACACTGATTTAATAGGGATTTAATCGGTTTTAATAAAATATTATTTAATAAAATAATTATATAATATATTAAATAATATTAAACAAAAAATAATATGGGTAGACATAAATTTATAATATTAAAAATTAAACTTCAGTTAAAAAATATCATAAATCATAATATATAACAAAATAAGTTATATATAAAAGTAAATATAATATATCTTAACATAATATTTTATATATATATATATAGAAATTAAATATGATATAAAAAAATTTATAATATTAATGCACTTTACTCAATTAATTGAGTTTGATCTCCTTTTTATATTTTAAGTTCAACAATAACAAATAAAATACATTCACAACTACCATTTTAAGTTTAACAATAACAAATAAAATCAAATAAAATCAATTAGTAAAAAAAAATTATGATTTTCATCAAATTGCCAAAAACAGTCCAATCCCTGGGTTTTTTTTCTAGTGATTTTCTCAATTCTTTATTAGTTTCTTTTGGCTCATGACTGGTTCAGTTATATAGTGATTTTGATGTTTAAATCGATTAAACAAGCCATTGGTTTTCTATTCCACCAGTCTAATCGACTGATCGGTCTAGTCTTGACAACCATGGAAAATAAGTTTAGTTAAAATTTAGAGAATATTTTTTAAAAATATTTTCAAAAAATGGACTTAAAAATTAAAACAACAAATAAACGTTTTTCGCCTTTTTTAAAGAAGTGAAAATGTGATAGCAACATAATAAATATTACTTTAAAAATCAAAATAGACATGTTTTCTAACTCTTAAGAATTTGAAAATGAAAATTATTTTCAGAAAATGAAAATAGAAAATAAACATTCAAATTAAATGTTACCTAAAGTTTTCAAATTTTAAAATGGAAAATATAAAGGTTCGCTTTGGTTTTTTTTAATCAATAAATATGAAAGTATTAGTTTATTAATTTGTTTGTTAATAAAAAAAATCAAACCCACCATCTTTATTTTCCTCTCTTCTTATTTTTCTCTCTTCTTTCTTAACTAAGTAATCTTATATTTTTCATATATTTCTAAAGATGTATTCTATTTTA
>PYAF01003602.1:26780-55000 GCA_007407185.1 Glycine tomentella
CGTTCATAATTTATAATTATTATTGGTTAAGAATATTTTACACATACAAAAAAATTAAATTATTTCGTTAAATAAATTATCTTTTTTACCTATAAGCGCAACAGAACATTATATGTCAGTTTTTTGAGTTTAGGTTGTAACTTATAAGTATCTTATGTATACCTGGTTATTTTAATAAATTTAGCTTTGTTAAAAAAAAAAACATAACGTATTTATTAATATGGATTCTTTGTGGTACTGCAAAGCAATAAAAACGATTCATTTCATCTCACTATTTATTAATATGAATTATGAGAAGTAAACTTCCTATATATATAAACCAACAATAATGTTGTGTATGGACTTTCAGACAGGGACGTCTATGCTTTCTAAAATTATGTGGCATTTTTATCTTTTTGAGTTGAGCGTTACGATTGAGGCAAATTTCACTGATTTAAGAAATTAACAATTTGACAGGAAATGACCACATATATATAAATCAAAATGATCCTTACATTGATTTAGGAAGGCAACGAAGGAACGAAGCCATCTTTCAAAGGAATAAATTAGGGACTCAATTTGGTCATTTTAACCACCAAAGGATTGAACTGCAGGCCTAAAAGACGCCAAAGAATACTATAATATTTATTAATGCTATAAATATAGAGTAAGATTGTATTTTTTAAGGATGTTTTTAAATTATATTTTGGTTTGATTATATATTTGGCATATTTAATTTAAATGTGTATGAAATTGGTGTTGATCTATTTTTTTTAAAAATGATTTTTAAAATTGTAAATATGGTCTTTACATAATTTTTTCTCCTCAATTTAAATCTTATTTTCTACTCAAAATCTTCATAAACCAGATAGATTAAGCTGTTTTAAATATTATATTCTTCTACTCAAAACTCACCACTCAAAACATTAAATTACATAAAATATCAAAATTTATTATTTTTAAACCTTAATCTCAAGACCTATAATATTCTTCAATTTCTATCAAATTCTAACTATATTTCTTACCTCTAAACTTTAAAATTTATTTCATATCTCAAATTTATTATAAACTCTCAAATATTTGTACAGAAAATAATAATTCGAGGACTTTGAATGAAAAAAAAGGCTTAATTTTACTTTTCATTCTCATATATATTATAGTCTATATTTATAATTAATCCTCGTTTTTTTAAATTATTAAAATGAAGTCCCATATTCCGAATTTTATATTATATTTAATAAGAATATAATGAAAGTGTAACATGACATTAATTTATATAAATTGGTTTAAGGAAAAGAATGTAATTAAAAATAAGTCTTAAGAATGTATAATTTTGATCAACGAAGATATCTTTTTGTAGAGTATTTTTTTTTCCAGACTCAGGCCCTTAATATTATAAAAATTGCTTGACCATTGAGCTCAAATTTATCTGTTAAAGAGTGAAACGAAAATTGGATTGAAAGTCATGTATCAAGAATACACATCATTGTTACGTTGTATAAGCCATTTAATATTTTAATGTGCATTATGTGATGCTTTTGCAAGACCAAGCAGCAAGGGGCATCCTATTTTAGTAGTTGTCGTCAAAGAAGACAAAGGATTCCGAGCAGGTTTTCATTCACAGGCAACTCCTTCATATGGGAATGGTATAATCCTAGACAGAAGCTAAAAGGGGACCCACTGCTTCAACTGTGCTTTCTAGCAGCCCTATAGAAATAGAAGTGGACAAACAATTCCGCCACAACAATCATTGGAATACATTAAGATTAATACTACACTTAACAAATTCATTTGGCATAACAAATTCTTCCATTTGAATATGGAAGCATGCATGCCAGCTTGTAGAGAAAAGCTTCCTCCTTACAAAAGTTAGAGAGCGATGTATTCAGATAATGAAGTTGAAATTGATTGGAGAACAACCCATGCAATCATTAAGAGGATCGGAGCACAAAGAAAGTGGCAAATTAATTAAAATATAAAAACTAACTAAAAAGAGACTTGCCTAGCTAAAAGGAAATAATAAGAAAGTTTATAAAATAGTAAGTGCTGGAAATAAATAGAATAGAAAGTTTATATGCTACAACTTTTTTAAAAGTTTTAAAAACAAGATGTCACGGCCAACCTGCTCCTCTTAATTAGGATACGAAGAGTCAGCAAAATCAAATAACAAATTAGCATAGGCTGAGAAAAAAAAAAAAAAGACCTAGTGAAGAGAAAGTGGTAACATGCATGCTTGCATGATCAATTTAATGAAACCTAAAGTTGGGGCTAGTTAATTTAGATAGCCATGAATAGTTAGCTTGTGAAGTGTGAACCACTCTAACATTATCATTTTGTTGAGACAATAAGTCAGAGGCCCCATACCAACTAATACGGGATATATATTACAATATTAATTACGTTGAAAAATATTCAATTAATGCTAGTAGCTCTTAAAAGGTCTGAACATATTGTTAAGAATATGATTCGATTATTTCATTACGAAAAGAGTAAGGTTATCATTAGTTATAGGATCACGGGCGGTAACTGAATTTCTTCTTTTAAGTGCCCCACTGGAGAGTGCGGAATGCTTGTTTGTTCCCCGGTTTTATGCAGATAATATCAATTTTATTTTTAATTAGATGTCATCCGCATGTGTAGCTATGATGTTGAGAAATACACGAAAAGCCACCTCATCATGGCAACCTAGATTTAAGTATATTTGAATTTAACTAATTTGAAATAAAGAATTATAATCAGATTCTAAGTTATTGTAGATACCCAGATAAACACAGTAAGTTTTTTTTTTGTCGATGAATATATATTAGATTATAAAATTAAAGCTAGCACCTGGGGTGCAATAATTACATCCATGGTCTCCAAAAGCCAATTTCCCATAACACCAATTCCCCAAGCCAAAAGAAAATACACCAAAAAATTCCCCTAATTCCATAATCCTATGTATCCACCTCAATAAATGCATACATTTTATTCTGGCCCGTATATAATTAACCTAAGACCAAAGTTTAACCGCATTGGGTTTCTTAATTATTATTATTTTTTTTTGCAAAACTTTTAATAAACAAGTAATGGAACGGACAAATGAATCGTCTTAGTGAAAAATATATTGTTTTATGAAAACTTAAGTTATAAAACAAAATACTTTATGATTGATTTAACTCTCTTTGGTAGTAAATAAAGAGATAAGAGAAAGAAGTAATTATATAGCTTTTTTTCCCAAAAGTTCTAAAAAACACTACTGATTTTTATCTAAACAGGTTCATACCACTGTAAATTTGGCAAACTCCAAACAACTTCCATCATCGTGAATGGCAACCTGCTCAAGCTGGAGGCAGACGAGAAGTTACCGGTTTGGGAGAACAAAAGAGCACGCAAATTTTATGATGATTAATCACAATTCTTCACAACTTAATCATCGCATACTTTAACGAGCATATCTGTTTATATTGCATAACCATAACTCCTTCCCACTAACATTTTGAACATGGTTTTGGTCTCAAAATCTATTCTTGTCTACTCATCTCTGTATTTGTTTTTTTTTTCTTCTTTAAAAGGGAATCCCACTTAATCCCTTGCTAACGTAAATATGTAGGTTGCTAAAATGAAGGGAGAATCATGCCTAATGAAAATACCAAAATTAGTCATTACCCAATCACTTAAGCAAAATAAATCTCACCATGTTTTTCTCTCAACACAATTTCTTTCATACAGCTTGTGTTAACCATTGTTGATATTCTTTGTTTCTTTCTTTCTTTTTATTATCTTTGACCACCTCAAGTTATTTTGATTTTCTTCATTTCGTGTTTTTTTCCCCTCAAAAATAAAGTTTTTTCTTTATTATACTATCGATGATAATCCGAGTTGGAGAATAAGTTTGTGTTAATGAATTAGAAGTAAATAAAAATATTTTTTTTATATGAGAGAGGATCATTTTATACCGGTGTAAAACTTTTTAGTTTTACACCATTCAATAACTTTTTACTGGATAAGTATTTTACAAAATTCACCGTTAGATTGAAAACTTATATCATATAGATCACATGTCTCAAATTTCACAAAAATCCGAAATCATTTGAAATGTAATCAAATAGTCTCAATTTTTACATATTTTAGAAGTACATATATCGTTAATTTTTATATATATCAATTAGGTTTCAAATGATTTCGGATTTTTGTGAAATTTGAAACATGTGATCTACATGATATAAGCTTTCAATCTAATGGTGGATTTTGTAAAATACTTATCCAGTAAAAAGTTATTGAATGGTGTAAAACTAAAAAATTTTACACCGGTATAAAATGATCTCCTCTCTTTTTATATAGAAGTACATAAAAATCTATATATAAGAGAACTGTGTCCAAACTGCAAGACATTTTTGAACATTTTTTATACGAACACATCATTCATATTAGGAGAATTAAGAATTCACTTTTTTTACACTCTTGAACAGGGTCCATACATTAATTTTTTATATTAGAACGCGTGTGTAATGAAATTCCTGAAGCTCAAATAAAATAAAAAATAGCAACAAATAATAATTGAAAGGCCGAAAAAAAGAGGAAGCAAGACAAGACTTGTGTCCTGTAAAACCCAAACTAAGAACAAACCCAAACTGAATATTTTTGAAGATTAAAAACAAATAAAAGATAAACAACTAACAAATTAACAATTATTAATGAGGAGTGTTACAAAATAAATCTCACGGTAACCAATTACTAAATTAGAAATACAAGATTATATCAGCAAGAGTCATGAGTTCAAAGTACAATAATTAAGAGTTCCCTTAGTCACATATTTGGATAAGGACACAAATTCGAAGACTTCTCTCTTTGGTGACCCCAATCAAAATGTAGCAGCGCCTCTGCATGCAACAGAATTCCCTGCCTCTCTTTTATCTACTAGTACATCGAATCAAATAACATCAATGTACCCCTCATCAACATCAATAGCGTTGAGGTTAAACAGGGAGGGAAAATGGGTAGTGATTAACTGATTATTAGGGATATGAAAGAAACGCGAAATATGTTTCTGTATAAAAACAGTTCTCATGTAATTTTTCCTGTCTCATAACATTGTATGAGCTTAAAACTGAAGAACTCACTGGAGGTCTGGACCCGAGTTTTGGAATTTATCAGTCAGTAGTGAAAATAAGTTATGTGCAAGTAAATGAACAAACATTCAACATAAATGCATTATAAAACCAACAAATTTATTACTTGTAAAAAATAGGATATTTGGTTTAGTTGAGCTGAGTTTTGGAGTTTATACCAGCTAGTAATTGCAGTGAAAATGTGTGATGTGGAAGCAAATGAACAAACATTTTATACACAGATGCGCAACGAAGCATGAAAAATAGGTTTATACGGACTCCTTCAGCGTCAAAATTGATATTGCTGCACAAAGGATTCTGATGGTACTTATTTTCAGCTAACTGGACATCTTTTTCCATTAACAAAACCAGAGAAAAGCTCAAGATGAAACATCAGCTATAATACTGTGCATAAAATAAAAGCTAGAGTACTTACTATCAGTGTAAGCGGACACAACAATTTTTTTAAGAGCTGTTGTGTTGACTTTGAAAACCCAGAATACACAGATTAAAAATTAAGCAACAATCCCTTGTGCCAAGCTAAGGAGCCAACAAACCCAGAATTCATTCTTAGATTTCGTCATACCAAATTTAAGAATGAATTTGTAGCCATCCCAGCTAAGTAACACCTACAAGTGAATATGCAATATACACGGGTAATAAAAAGGTAATATAATTTGATTGTGTGTGAAAACCAAATACAGCAATCATTCAGCTAATGTAAAGGGTGACCAATCAGAGATTAGAACGCAGACCAGTGGTTACCCTTGAGGCCTTGACTATCTAATTCCTTAAGCAATATCAAGTCATAACTCAATTTACCACAATTAAAAGGATTGCAGTTCAACTAAATTAGGCTCAAGTTTTTTGGGCCTCAAACTGGAAAGAGATATTAAATAGATTATACACACAACAGCCATTGCAAATTTCTGTTTTAGTGACAATATTTCTTGAAAAGAACTTCAGAGAACTAAAATGTCATCAGTCTGTCTTATTTTCCACACACGACTTCTTTTACAGGTTAGTAATAAGTGCATACATTTTTAACACTCCCCCAATCAGTGGAGACTGAATAAAGCATCAGCATGATTTTGCCATAGTAACTAGTTTTATAGTGTTGATGAACAGTTTAATCCAGCAGAATATAAGAGTAATTCATGTATATCTCTTTAATCTACAGATTTAACAAATTGAAGCTTTACAAAGTAGTCAGGTTTCCTAATAACATAATCTTTGATGTACCAAAGTTTACAAAGGTCATCAATTTAAGCCACCCAATATTAAGTACATACGAAGTCATGAACAATCAACTTCCAAATAGTCTTTCAAAATTCAGAGTCTATCACCATAAAGATTACCTACTCTCAATTATCTATCCACCAATAGTAAGTAAATCTGAAGGAAGTGAAGCAGGATCAAGTTCCCAACAATCTTTCAACAGTTCAGGAGTTTCATCACAAAGAAGCTTCCGTGAAGGAATCTGATGTGAAACTAACCACAGGTCATCCTTCCCAAGAAATCTAATAGCACCGCTCCCCCACTCCTGCCTCTTAAATACTGTCTTGTAACCATCAACCTTCTCAAGATGCGCCATACTCAGACCATTAACCTCATTGTAACTCGTCAAAAACACAACAATGTCATAGCATCCCTTGCCATCAACCGCATCAATACTTCCCTCGCCATAAAGCGCCCATACCGAGCCCTTCTTGGGGTAAATTTTGTAAACCTCACGCGCTGCCCGGTCACAATCCACAACGTGAGAAAAGATATTCACCGAATTTACAGAAGCCTTCCTCCTGGAAACCTTAAATCTCCCACAAGGTATATGAAACCCCATTTTCTCCCTACTAACCATCCTCCCATCCCCACTGTTCTGTACATCCAACCAACTTATCCTCACTCCAATAGGATTCACCGAGAAAGTTTCATCAATCAAGGCATAATTCCTCGGCATTCCATCATCATCGTCATACACCGCCCACACTTGGCCTTTCTTAAAGCTTCTTTCCACTCTATCTTTGTCAAAATCATAAAAATCAGAATCCACCACCGCCATATTTTCCAACTCCCCTCCACTAGAACCCCCCCTATGCTTCTCAATTCTCAACCGCTTCTTACTCTTCTCAATCGCAGGCTTCACACTCTTCTTCAAACCCCTCACCTCCCCAACCTCTAAACCTCCATTATTTCTCAGTCCCCGCCGCCTCTCCGCCCGGTTTCTCCTCTTCTCAATTCCATCTTCCTCCTTTTCCTTTTCCTTTTCTTTTTCCTTCAACTTTTCCTCCTGCAATTGTCTCTTCACTTGATTCTGAAATTCAGCCAATGTCATCCTTTCCTCCCCATTTTTAACCCTCTTACTATTACTAGGTTTAGCCCTCTCCAAAACCTCCCCAACCGAACACATTCTCTTCCTCAATCTCCCTTCCTTCTCACTCCCCATTTCATTACCTTTCTCACCACCCACTTTCCCTTTCACCCCAATTTCCCTCTTCTCCATCTCTTTCAACTTCAACCTCCTACTCCTAACCCTAACATCCCCATCATCATCATCATCATCATCACTACTCAGAGCCTCTTCCACAGCCCTAAAACTCTTCTCACAACTCGGACACACCAATTCCTTCCCCAAGTACTTCCGCTTAAACTGGTGCAGGAGCCTGCAAGTGGAGCAAGCAGTCCAGAACGTCTCGCTCTCGCTCTCCGCCGCCTCGATTTTTCGTCGAAGCTCGGCGTCGTACTGGCGGCGGCGGTTTCTGTCGGAGAGAAAGCGGAAGGCCTCGCCGAGGAGCTTGAAGGCCTCCTCGGAGGCCACGTGGGGGTTCTTGTCGGGGTGGAGGAGCAGGGCGAGCTTCTTGTACTGCCTCCGGATGACGCTGCTGCTTGCGAAGGGCTCGGCGCCGAGGGCGCGGTACCAGTCTGGCGCGGCGAGGACGGAGAGGGCGGCGACGGTCTCCGACACACCGGAGAGGTGCGGGCAGAGGCGGTGGGCGCGCTTGGCGTACTTCAGAGCGGATTTGGCGTTGTTGTTGGAGCCTTTGAACTTGGACTCTGCCATGGCCTTGAGGCGCAGAGCTTCGGATTCTGCTTCTGCCATTGGAATTTGGTATTTTGGAGAACGGAAGTGCGGTGAGGTGAGGTGCAGTGCAGTGAGTAGAAGAAGTGAGAATTTGGGGGAAATGGGCATGGGTATTATGGGCTACGGCCCACAAAATAAATGGGCTGTGTGACTGGACTGAATGGGCCAAATTATTATTCTAGGTCTTTGTATATTTTTACCTCCCTATTTTTATGTTGTGATAAAAATACAAGATTAAATTTAATTATTGATACTTTCTTAATAAAAAGGATAGATTGAAAGCTGTAATACCTTATAAAAAAACCTAAAATTTCTCATGTATGTAAAAATTTAAAAACTTTATGCAATACATTTTTTTTGGTGAATATGCAACACATTTAATACTTGCATTGATATTGACTTAGTAAATCAATCCATCTATTTAACAAGAAATCAAGTCTTTTTTTTAGAGAAAGAAATCAAGTCCTTAAAAATATATATTTATGGCTATAAGATCAGGTGTATGTTGATTTTGCCAGTTTTTTTTTTAGGTTAGATTTTGCCAGTGTTATTTATTTGGGATATTGGCAATAATAATGAAATAAAACACGAAAACATATGCAAAACAATAACCAAAAAAAAGGAAAAATGAAAACTGTGGGCATAGGGAGTAAATGGGGTTTTCACAAACTGTGCAAAATGAGAGCGAAAACCTCACTGGACAACGACACCGTACGACGATCCATGGGTTCCTCTCCGTGAACACCCAAAGCCAAACAAACAAACATTAACCTTAACCAAACAAACCCTAATTGTTTGTTCCCTTCTCATCCATTCCTAAATAAACTCTAGATCATTTTTTTTGCTATATTTCCCAAATAAAATTCCCCGATTAACCTTCGTGCTACCCACGAAATCTATTTTTCTTCCCAATTTTTCTGAGCATTTAGCTGTCGCTTCTTTTTGTTTGTTTTTGTCACCCTCCGCAGATCAGGTTTTGTTTTTGATTCTGCTCCAGCTTTGGAGGATCCACAGTCTCTCTCTGAGTGGTAATTTGAGAATTCTCAGCTCTATTTTCCATTAATTAAGTTGAATTATTCATATTGTTAGCTTGTTGAGATGCATGAATTTCACTTTTCATCTTGGTTTTTCGAGCTCTGATTATTGCTGCTTTGTCAGTTGTGGTAGAGATTAATGTTGTAGTGTTATTATAGAGGTGAACAGAACTGGTACCATCTTAGGTTTCGAGATAACATAGGGCAACTTCAAAAGTTGGATTTTGGCATGATTGGGAGGGAAAAAAAAGGTGTAATGTATTGATTGGTTCCTGTTGGTACAACTGATACAAAAATGGTTGTAGCTTTGTAGATTAATTCAGCGTAGAAGCATGTGATTCTAGTGTTTTTGTCTAACATGCTTGACTTTACGGTGATGGAACTTGGTTGTAAGTTTTGAAGGAGAATGGTGTCTTTTAGGCTGTCTTGTAATGTAAGTTATGTTTTGTGCAGGATGGTTTAGTGTATATTTTTAAGATACTGATATAAAAGTATGGGAAGCAGTGAGATGGATAAAACTCCAAAAGAGAAGGAGCCAAAGACGCCGCCACCACCTACGTCACAGGTCTAACTGTTTTTCTTTTCTATTATCTGTATTGATGGTTAATGATCGGTAGTTTTTATGTGATGCCAAAAGCATTTGTTGTTTTTTCCAGGAGCAGTCTTCGACCACTGGCACTGGAACAATTAATCCTGAGTGGCCTGGCTTTCAGGTTTTTATTGAAACAGTCTTTGCTGGCATTAATGGCTTATCATTTTCATTATTGTCAAGATTGGATTTTGGTTCACCCAGCTCCCTTATTTTGTAGGCATATTCTCCTATACCTCCACATGGTTTCTTGGCATCAAGTCCCCAGACTCACCCTTATATGTGGGGTGTCCAGGTAATTGTCACTTATATTATAAATGGCAATCTCATGTACATGGTAGTGTTAATGTGTAAATTAACCTTGTGCTATTGCTTAGTCAAATGTAAGACCTAACTGGACCAAAGTACTCTCTATACTTGAGCTGTGGCCAAATGGAAAATATTGAAAATATTTTTTTTTCTTCTTTTCAAGCTATTACAACAAATATTTAAGTTACAGGGTTTTAGAAAGGGTAGGAGGAAGAGAGAGAATAAGCTAATGAATAATATGACCTGTGATTGTGAATTATATTTGGAACTGGTGAGAGTCATAACCAAGTCCAATCACCTGAAGAATGGCGGGAAGAAAGTCACCATCTGGTAGAGAAGTTACTGCTGAAATGGTCATTAGCAGAAAAAGAAGTCACCAATTGGTAGAAAAGTCACTGTCAGAAAAATAAACATCCAAAAGGAGCCAAACAGTCCAAATCGGAGATAACCATTGGAAGGAATGCCACTAATCAAGCCAAGCCAACTTAAAACAGCTCACTCTTGATAGGCAGGAAAAACACACCAAATTGGAGTGACAACCACAACTAAGTGGAGCCAAAGGGAGGTAAACAACCATGTGGAGGTGGAAAACAAATGTGATAGGGGCCAGGCCAGGCTAGAGATGGTGCAGTGAGGCACACAAACACAATGGCAAAAGTGATGGGAATAGAGTGTCATACTTTCCCATGCACTAAAATAAAGGATTTCTAAATATGAGAGAGTAACTGCAAAACAAAGATGACCACTAGAGTAATGGTGGCAGGTTGAACAAGGTGAGGTCAGATATGAAGAGAAGAGACCACAGGTCAAGCAACCATGGGTCAAGCTGGAACAGTGATATTTAAGTGGTGTGTGGGCATTGAGTAGGTTTTATGGAAGCGCTGCATCAGTGGCTAGTCAGCTTTCAGCTGCAGCACATTGGAGGGCCTGCTGCCATTGACAACCATGAATATGACTGTATGAGAGAGAAAGGTTGTTGCAATTTCAAAAACACTTGGTAGAGGGGGATGACCAATAACAGTTGCTGCAATCAGCATAACAGTAATGGGCCAGGTCATGGAAAATGGCACCACTTTGATACCATGTTGAAATTATAGGGTTTTAGGTACGGTAGGAGGAAGGGAGAGTCTGCCTGTGAATAATTTGAAATTCATATGGTTTTGATGTAATACGAAATACAAAGCCATAATCCCTATGTAAATTTTAAACTAATACTTGATTCCTGATTTTAATTAACTAAGGGAGCAAATCTTGAAATATAATGAAATACAGAAACCACTCCTAAAAAATGATCTAAGAAACTCTAAAATACTGTAAGATACAATAGTGTTGTGAGATATTTTGTAGATATTCTAACAAACCAATCATCTGTAAACAGAAATGTGGAAGAACAATAGTAGAAAGAAACTTACCTCATGATTTGATTGCAGCTAGGAGCTAGCAAATGTGTGTTAGTGTTTGAGCCTGATCATATTCATGAAGGAGAAGCATTTCATACATTTTTACTTGTTGGCCAGTGAAGTTGAATCCTCTGTTTACCATTTTTTGTGTTGTATTTAAACATACATTACTAAACCCCCGTATTACTATTGCTATGTTGATCAGTTGATTGCAGGGAATTAGGAGTTGTGAATAATCCTTTTCACAAATTGATATAGGTGTTGTGTTTTTCAGGATTGTCTGCTGTGCGTAGTTGAATGTCTGATCAGAGAGAAAGTGATTATGAAACTGTTTCAACTTTAGTAATTTCACCATCTCTTTAGTGCTACCATGTGGGTGGGAAGGGTAAAAATGGCAACTTAAATAGTTAGGCAATGACAATGGTGGTGATGGGGGCCTGAACTGATGGTTGTGACATATCAATTGTACTCTGGTAGTGGCAGTAGTGATGGTGGGCGGGTTAGTGGTAAGGTGGATGATGATGAATGTATTAGTAGACTTTGTTGATGGTGATAGTTATTCAGATGGGACCATAGTCCATAGCAATGGTAGTGGTGGTTGGTAGAATGTAAAATCATTGTTTGGTAAATTTATAGTAATTTGAGAATTTACTTATTGTTAGGGATAGTATCTCTTGGGAAATACTTGCTTCACCAATATGCATATATTATGATTAATGAGGATCCTAGTTCCTTGCATGTCTTGGGTGTAATCATTTTGTTAAAGTTTAGTTGTATCAGGAAACTGTATGTTTTAAAAAAGGGTAGGCTTGAATTTCCTAATTAGGCGTTGACACGATTTATTCTTACCTCTACAAATGAATTCTATAGATTTTGGTCCTTGATTATTGAATTGTCTTATTTGCTTATCATTCTTTATTCTTTCTATTGTTCTCTACTGTGTCTACAAGACTACAACTAGTCTATACTTCACTAACAATATGGAAGTCTCATTTCTCCTTTGGTTCATTAATGAAATTTTTATTTGCAGCAATTTATGCCTCCCTATGGTACTCCACCACATCCCTATGTTGCAATGTATCCCCCTGGTGGCATTTATACTCATCCATCGATGCCTCCGGTATTTTTTTAAAACTATGCTTTCTTGAAGTTTTCATGCTGAATGATTAGCTCATCAACTACTCTTGCCTCAAATTTATACAGGGATCTTATCCTTTTAGTCCTTTTGCCATGCCTTCTCCAAATGGCATTGCTGAGGCTTCAGTGAGTTTTCCTCTTTTGTTTTTTTGTGCTCATTCTCACCTTCTCTTTGTCTCTGTCTTTTCCCTCTTCTGTGCAGAACTTGTTCTTATCCAAGTAAGGAAAAATAATCTATTAGTTTTCATGCAGGGAAACACTCCTGGCAGCATGGAAGCTGATGGTAAGCCTTCTGAGGTGAAGGAAAAATTGCCAATCAAAAGATCAAAAGGAAGTTTGGGTAATTTGAATATGATCACAGGGAAAAATAATGAACATGGTAAAACACCAGGGACATCTGCTAATGGAATTCATTCAAAGAGGTAAGATGTGTTGTGTTGATCAATCTCGTCGTTGAATTATGTACCCCCTTATTTGAATCAAAGCAATCCAGCTTGGGCAAAGAAAGACACACTTTGCTTCCAAATGTCCTGCCAATTGCTAAACGGTTGATTCTATGCTATATGAGACAATGCATCCACTCTTTTTACATGGCACAGTATTTTGCTATGATATGCCACCAATCACCATCATCAGTCCTTCACTGTTTCTATAGCTAGGGGAATAATATAACTAATACATATCTGGAGGACTAGATTATTTACCAAATAGAACTCAGTTTGACATGTCCAAGAGCATTCAGAACTGAAGGAATGAATTTGAATTTGATATGATGTCTGTCTACTATTGGTAACATTTGCATGTTAAAAAAATGAACTTCATTTAAATTTTAAATCTTTGGTCTTGCTTACAGCTCACTTTGATGTGTGATTTTGTTGCAGCCTTCAGAGCTTCGCATTATCTGAACCACAATGATAAAATATAAATGACTTAAGGATTCTGAATACCATGTACTGTCTAGCTGGGAATAAAAACAGTACACTTCCTGAAGTTGACGTTTCCTTCATTGGTTTCCTTTTATTTTTAGTCTGATTTATTGCACTTTTTGAAAACAGTATGTAAGCTCTTTTAGAATTTTGGACTTCTTTTTTGTATATATTATCTTTCAGATTACAGAAATTGCATTTAATACTTATTTTAGAATGCCTGAGGACCCTTACACAGTTACTTGATATACATATTTTATTTATTTATCTGTGGTTGTACTTTCCTGTTAATAAGTGTAAATATAATATTAGGTTTGACAATGGTTTATTTTTCTAAGCCTGTTGAGCATATTGGCTTTCCATTTGCAATTGCATACTGGTGACTTATGCTGATAGGGAAATCTTGGATTTGTAGTGGTGAGAGTGCAAGTGAAGGTGAAGGTACAAGTGAAGGAAGTGATGCAAATTCTCAAAATGTAAGTTCAGGGACAGTCATCAGTTTTCCACTATGTTGTCAATATGTATCCATTAATACTTATTTTGCAGTAATTGTAAGTTTTAAGGGGTATACAATAACAACAAAAGCCTTATCCCACTAGGTGACGTTAGCTACATCTACATGGCCATTGTTGGACTTGGTTAAAGAGCAAATTTTCAGGGATATTATTTGCTATGATATTAACAATTTACTCTAATGTCTTTCTTAGTCTCTTTACCTCTTTTCAAAGGACTAAAAACAGTGATCTATTCTTTTCATTAGTTCTTCCAGTGACCATTTTACACGTGTCCAAACCACCTTAAAATATGTCATCTTTTCCTCGTTGATGCCTCACCATCTACTCATATATACTCATACTCATTACATATCTTGTCTTTTCTTGCTTGGTCACACTTCCATCTAAAGTTTTAAGGAAAATAGTATATGTAAAAAAAGGTGAAAAGAACATGTTATTGAATAGAATTCTGTAGCTCTTTCTATCAATATAATTCCTGTATGATTGCTATCCCTACATAAGCATTTAATCTCATTATTCTGAATAAGAACTGCAGTTTACCTAATATAGATAGATGACTTTATGGGGGCAAAAAACAGTCAATGACTTTTGAAATTAGTTTTTTTTTCTTTCTTTTTTTGAAAATGAAATATAAATGGTGACTAATACCCCACCACGCTTTCCTTGTGATCCTAATCCACTATAATACCCATGATGTTCTTTCCTCTATTTCGTGTGTACCAAAATTTAAATCTTGTAGTGTCTAGTTTTTTAGTTTTTTCTCCAACCCATTTAGTTTTTTGAAGACACATGATGGAAATCCTTCTCTAAATCATGGTGTTCATCCCTCCAAAGACTTACCTGTCAAAATACCATTATTCTAGATACCAAACCTAATTAGGCACTTTTGGACTAACTGCTTTACTCACTTCCATCCTGAAAAAAATGTGAGGATCCTTGCACATTTATTTTAATACTTCATTCAAGTGCTGATGCAGCAACTCTAGCTCATTTAAAATTGTCCTTGAGTCACCCAACACTTTACTTCCAGGTAATACCCAACATTAGTGCACATAATCTGTTGTGAGCTTCCATGTTTGGGGTTTCAATAAGTTTTACATTGACTATTTGAGAGCTTAACACAATCCTCCTCCTTCACTAAGGCTTGGGACCGACTATGAGACCATAGGTAGACTTGGAGAGTCGGGACCAAGAAGGATATTGGAGGAAATTATTAAAAGGGATTAGGTTATTGTTGTTATTAACAAGAGTACTACAAGGCTTAGTACAAGTTTTTGTCGCAAAATAGCATAAAGTACTATTGGATGTTCAATGTTTTTATTTCATGATGTCTATCTGTATACATAATTTATAGATGTCAATTATGTTTAAGAATATGACATGGATCTGGGCTACATAGCTCATGCTGGCTGCTACTCATGTTTGTTGGACACTCAATTGACTATCTTTCGAATGATGCCCTAAATAAACAATGCGTGCCTTTTTCTCTTTAAGTATTAGGTAATTATTATTACAATATCTGTATTTATTTGTGTTTTTTTCACAGGACTCTCAATTAAAATCAGGGGGCAGGCAGGATTCTTTTGAAGGTTTGGAATGCTTACTTTCTTCTGTTTCAATATATTTTCTAACTTTCTTGTGTAGTTCCATATGTTGACCCATTATGTTTGTGTGCTTCATCTGAAATGAACTTTTTTCTATTGAATTACAGATGAACCCTCTCAAAATGGCAGTTCAGCATATACTCCTCAAAATGGGGGACTAAATATACCTCATACAGTGGTCAATCAAACTATGTCTATCATACCTATCTCTGCAGGTGGTGCTCCTGGTCCCACGACAAACTTAAATATAGGAATGGATTATTGGGGTACACCAGCTTCATCCAACATTCCTGGACTTGGCAGAAAGGTTCCATCTACTGCTGTTGCTGGAGGGATGGTTACTGTTGGATCACGGGATAGTGCTCAGTCACAACTCTGGCTACAGGTTATTTTTTACTATAGACTGATGATTTGAGGGATCAAGTTACTCCAAGACTATTTTCATTTTCTTGAAATCAAATGGTTAAGATTAGTTACTCATTACAACCATTAGATTTCAAGAAAATGAATGATAAAGATGAGGAGTAACTCACACACAGACACACAGAGACCTGATTTTAAAGTTTTATTGTTGTTTTATTACTTTCTTTATGCGTTATTTTATCTTTTTCTTTTCTGGTTAACTTTCAGGATGAAAGAGAGCTTAAAAGGCAAAGGCGTAAGCAGTCTAACAGGGAATCTGCTCGCAGGTCCAGGTTGCGCAAGCAGGTAATGGAGAGTACACTATCGTGATTTCCTTCTGTGGTTGGTTGATCATAAGTCAAATATCTAACTTCTGTTTGAGTTTTTCTTAAAGGCCGAGTGTGATGAGTTAGCTCAGCGTGCTGAGGCTTTGAAGGAAGAAAATGCTTCTCTCCGGTCAGAAGTAAATCGAATCAGGAGTGATTATGAGCAGCTACTCTCTGAGAATGCAGCTCTCAAGGTATTGTTAAAATCTTATATTGCTACCCTTGGAAGTTTTTTAAAAGGAGGGAAAGGAATGGAAAGGGATGGGATGGTGGGGTCATTATTCTCTCTTACTCAAATGTCTAAGTAAAGAGATGCGAACCAAGAAACTGTCTACCCCTTATTTGAGAGTTTTAGGGTACATCTCCCTTTATTTAATTTAAAAAAAACATTTTTATTATTTCCAAAATAGAGAGGAAAGAACTCTTGGGATTTGAGGGTCCCCCCTCCCCTCTTTGTATACAAGGTTATAGGTAACTTTTCCCATCACATCCTCCTTATCTCCCATTCAAACATTGTGAATTTGCTGTTTTGGTGACTTCTGCAAATTGATAAGCATTCTTGACAGTACCATGTTCTGTAGGACACCAACTGACCTAGCAAAGAATAGGTTCAGGGTGATAAGTTACACATTTGAAAGTTGATTCAGCAAAAAACATATATGCCTAGGTGGACTAATATGTCCGTCATAACTAAATAACCTATACTACTCTCCTAGAATCCCTTGATATCTGAAAGATTTGTGGGAAGACTGACCATGCTGTCTGATCTACAGGAGAGACTTGGGGAACTACCTGCGAATGATGATCATGATAGGTCTGGCAGGAATAATCAGCATGTGGGTAATGACACTCAACAGAGTGGGCAGACAGAGGCCGTGCAGGGCGGTCATTAGCACCAACCAACCACTTCATACTGCTTTTCAGGGAGAGAATCTAACTTAAATAGCAAGAGCAAGATCTTGTTTCGGATAGCTTGTAGTTCAAATTGTATTAATGCTGACCATCTATCGTCTAAAGATCTGTTTAATGTTATGTGATCCTTCATTCCTAATTTGCCTTTTTTTTAACTCATTCAAGACGACCTGGATTGTATGTAGTGTGTGAATTCTGTGTCATACCTTATCTGCAGCTTCAAAGTTAGTGTTCTCATTAAGTAAGTAATATAGTTAACGAACCTGGGTATTGTCCATTATATCATTTCCTGTACAAATAATTTATCGGGAAAATAAAGAAAAGAGAAAATCTCTGAATTATGCTTCATGACAAGCTTTCTATGTAGTTGAAACGTAGCCTTTTTTAGATGGTTCTGCAATACATCTTTACCGAAATCTTGTGTTTGAACGAGTTAAAAAACGTGAACCGATGTTTTGGTAGAAACTACAAATATCGTACAAATATATCTACAGATTGAACTGATTTATTTCAGCAGCAAGAGTAAATCATATTTTTGTGATCAACTTGATCAAATGTGAGTAATTGGGTTATGTGAAATAATTATCTTCTACAGAATAGCCACAAAAAACTTAAATTACAGAATTTAGTTTTCAATGAGATTTTGAGTAAGGTCAAGCCAAACGGGTTTTAGAGTGCTTGGATGGGGAGTTTTGACAAATTTAATTTTCAAGTGACTTTAAAATATAATACATTAAAATGACTGGTTTGGATACCAAATATAAAGAATTTTTAAAATAATAATTTTATAGAGTTTTTTAAAAGTAACATAAATAAATTTAAAATAACACCTAAAATGATCAAGTTGAATATCTTATTACTTTATCTAAAGGCTTAAATTTACTTTTGACTTCTATAGCTTTACAATTGTGCAATTTAAAATTTTATTTCATATTTGATCTTACATATTTTTAAAACTTAACAGTTTTTGGTTCACTATCAGCCTGTTGTTAAAATTTTTGTAAACAAAAATTAGTAATGTGGATTTAAGTTATGACATAACATTAACATGGCATGATGTGGTAGTATAAAATATGTGCTGACATTGACAGTCCAAATTTTGATTCCTACTATCACAAGAACACATTAGTAATAAGTATACAAATTAGTTTAATCCGTTTAATGACCTGTGTTTTTACGAGTTGGATAAGTCTGGTTCATAAATTAAATGTATTAAATATTTTAGTTCGCATTAGGCCTGTTAAGCCTACAGTTAAATGGGCCAAACCGCAGATTTAATAAAGAAGCTTTATTTTAAAAAAAAAAATGTAAAGATGTCAAATAATTGAGAATTTTTTTCTTTTCCTTCCATGTTTTAAAGCTAAGGTAGAGAATAAAAATACATAAAAAGTATAAATACAAAAACAAGCATTCAATTAAATATTCAATACTAAATAAAATATCAAACATTCACAAGACTAATACCTAAAAAAATAATATAAATATAAGCATTCAATTAAAGATTAAACATTCAACACTAAATAAAAAATCAAATATCCCCAAAACTAATACTTAAACCTAATAACAAAACACCAAAGTTTTAACACATTAAATGTCACGTGTAAACTGATTAAAGTCAAAAGTATTTGTTGTTACGTGAACTAGTCTCAGGCTTCACGGACTAGCTCGCAAAGTGCACAAGTTTTACGGGTCGGGCCAAAAATCCTTTTATAATTGGATGTATTAAATATTTTTAGACCTGTAATTCGCACAGATCTTGGGCTTCGCAAATTGATCTGCGAGCTCGAACCCATATACCCACCCCTATTAATGCCATATCAACATGTGTTGAACTTTCATTTCATCTACCATTTCGATAAGTCAACGCTATGTTATCACTTAGATGTTACGTTAGTAATTTCCATTATAAAATTGGCGACATATAATGATGGATCAAAATTGCTATAGTTTTAAAAATGTGATGTATCAAATGTGCAATAAAATTTTTAGGGACTAAAATATATAAAGATCAAAAGTGAATTTAAGCTTATCTAAACAAAGAAGTTGAGAGATAAAAATTTAAATTGTTTTATCTAAATGAACGTATTTAAAATGAACGAAATTTAGTTGAAATAAATAAAATTTCATATTTTTTTAATTTCTTAAAATTTTAAAATCTCTTAGCCTGAAATGAATTAATCATATTAAAAGATTTATAGCCTATTCATATTGAGAACTTAACCCATTCTTTTCTTTTGGTCTTACCATCCTAGATCTTCATCCAACTATCAAAGACAATTAAAGTGACATTAAATGATCTCGTGTATGAGTCTCAAGTCCTTTAAAATATAAGGGTAAATAACCATTTTTGTTTTTAATATGTAAAGCGCTGACAAATTTGTTTCCGAAAGATAAAAATTCAAATTTTAGTCCTTGAAAGTGAAAAAAGTGCGACAAATCTATCCATCAGTTAACTTCCGTTCGTTACCGTTAATGAAAGAGCCTACATGACATATTTAGGGACGGATTTGTCAGCGCTTGACACATTCACGGACGAAAATCACTATTTATCTAAAATATAATTTAATCTTCATCTTTCTCCCTTTTTTTTAATCATTGTAGGCATAGTATTATAATAAACACTTAAAAATATATGAAAACAAACATAAGTTAGAACAAACATAATAATAAGCATAATGTGTCTATTATTCTAAAATTTCTAATGTGATAGTATCTTTCCAAAATATGATACTCAAACAAAAATGCACACATCCATTAAGTTAATCTTTACAAATAAATGAGATCAACTTGATTTTGTTACTACCTATGTTGTCACAATAAAAAATTTTAGAGCAACAGACACATTATGTTTATTATTATGTTTGTTCTAACTAATGTTTGTTTTCCTATATTTTTAAGTACTTATGCTTTCAACGATTAAAAAAGGGAGAAGATAAATATTAAATTATATTTTGGATAAATACCCTGAATGCGTAGAGTGCTAACAAATCCATCCCTGAATGTACATTGTAGGCTCTTTCATTAATGGTAACGGATGAAAGTTAACAAATGAAATATATTTGTCTCACTTTTTTCACTTTTTGAACTAAAATTTGAATTTTCATATTTTAGAAATGAATTTGTTTGTGTTTTATTCATTCATGTACGAAAATGACTATTTATCCAAAATATAATTTTGATTTTAGAGAATATTTTTCTTTATTTGTACTTTATCCTTATATTTATTTATTTTATTTAGTTTTTTAACTTTGGCTAAGGTGGATTACAACCTCGTTGGCATTTGCCTATAAAAAATAGTAACTTGTAGGATTGTATAGTCTCCTTTGGGCTGATGCCATCCATCCATTGGTACACTTTTATTTATTGTCTGTTTTTCTCCTTCAACCAAGAAAAAGGTACATCAATTAGGTATGATAATAATAAGGGTGAATAAATTTTATATTTATACTCTGCAGAATGTATAGTACCCCATACACCAGCTGGGTGTTAGTACATCAAGTATTGTCAATTTTTTGCGTTTCCCTGTGCGTGCATATGGGAGAATGCTCTTTAATTCCTTTGGTTTTGGATTCAACAAAGAGAGCATCTTTCCTTTATGATAGGGTCTACATTGGTTGGTTAATATGGGCTTATGTATTTGACTGGTATATGCAGCATTACCAGAGTCTTTCAGGTCTTGAAGAGAAAGAGAGGTGGAAATGAAAAGAAATGAACAATAAATTGATATAAGATTCATATTTTTATACTTTAATTCAAAATTTTAATCTCAATTTAGTTTCTTTTTATTTCTTTCCACACTACTGAATGAATCCTTAAATGCGTAATAAGCTTTCGGTGGGGATACTTTTTGATCTTCTTGTTCTCGTGTTCTTCTAGTACCCCATTAATACAATTTGTGTTTTGCTGATAAAAAAAATCAAGTATTGTCTGATGCAGGATTGTAACGTGTAGGAATTCATAGTCTCCTTTAGACTGATGCGATCCATATAGTTATACACTTTTATTTATTGTTTCCCCTGTAACCAAGAAAAAGGTACATCAATTAGGTATGATGATAATAAGGGTGAATAAATTTTGAATTTATACGCTGCAGTACGTATAGTACCACGTACATCAGGTAGGTGTGATAATAACGAAGGAGTAATATGAGGGTGAAGCTGGAGTGGCTGTTCTACTTATTGTTCAAACTACATCAATTAAAGGGGCTGCATTGTATTTGTATACTCATGTAAAGATAGCTCAATGTAAATTAAACATAACAGATGACTTGAGGCTCCAACATAATCAATTTGGTGCATGTTAATATAAATCTAACATACAAAAATAAAATGAAAGTTGTACAGTCCAAAACAGTAAAATGACAAGTGACCATCTTATAAAGGTCATCAAGAGCACGGACATCAACAATATTATCTTCTTATTAACTGCATATCAAATATACCAGGATATTTAAATAAGTGTAACCACTTTATCATATAATATCTCAAACAAATTATCTACTAATTGTTACTTATCCACAAGTAACAATATATCAATAAGTTACACATTATCTCCTATTCGAAATATAGATAATTGTCTGCTATTATATGTTGTTATTATCTTATTATCTACTAATGACTCAAGGCTCATATTCCACGCTATAAATACAACCATCCAGGTTCTCTCTAAACACATCTCACATTACTTTACATTTTGAACTCAGTGTACAATCTAGAATTACTCATGATACTTGATACTTGAATGCATTACTCAAGTTTTTCTTTTTATACATCTTAAGCTGAATTCTTATACTTAGTCACTCTTTAACAATTGATGTACTTACTTGAGCGTCAGAGTATTTTTCCTTTATTTTGCAGGTTCTTTTCCTAAGCAAAACCTATTCACTACCCCACATCATGAGATTTGGAGTCCACAAAGGTCACATCAAACCCACATGTGAAATTTCTATATTTCGGTAAAAACAAAAGCAAAAACAAATTTCTTAATCCTTTGAAAAAATTATTTGTCTCAAAAATATTTTTCCATCTAATTTTTAAACATCCACTTCTTAGAGCCAACTACACGCAACAATTAGAAGTGAAATGACGTTTATTCATATAATCATATAATCTATGCAAATCTTATTCTCTGATCCGTGAATATTCATTTAATAAGTTATTCTGTGCAATAAACTATTTTGTGGTCTATTCTTCTCTCTCAAAACTCCAATGACAAAATAAATAAATAAATTCACCATTAGCAAAAATTAAAGTATTGCAATAACACAAAAATAACACCACAATTATGATAATAATATATCATTAAATTGGAATCTAAGAAATAAAATTAAAAAATTATATTATTATTTATTTACTTTTGTCTCATAATATTTGGTGCCACACTTGGAATATGAGTTCATATATATATATATATATATATATATATATATAGTAACATGATTTTATCATTTTAGAAATGTTTGAAAACAAATTTTAAACTTGAGTCGAAGTGAAAATGTGAGTCCAGCTTGAAGAAAGTACTCTAGCTTCTGCATCCACTCAAAATTGATTTTCTCTTTACATATTTTTTTTCTTCTCATTTTTGTCCTCCCTTCACTCACTTTACTTTCTTTCTTCTCCCACATACTGCATGCTCTCGTTTTTCCCAATTATTGTAATGCCTATTACTTTTTTTTTATTTGTCTGTTTTTCTCAATCTTTTTTTATCGGTAAGAATTGAACTCAACGCTAGAAACCCTCAGCCTCTCTTTTGTGTTGTTCAAAAGAAGAAAAAAAATCATCCATGTCTTTTATTATTTAGTTTTTAATTTTTGGTGGTACAACTATTATTTAGTTCTTTAGTTGCAAATATTAATGCAGTGTGTTATTATATACCTTTTTTAGTTTTTTTCTTAATTAACGTTAATAAATAGTACATTTTATTGATCTTAAATAGGTTTTATTTAAAATATATTTTAATTACTTTTTTATTGCAAAATAATATTGCAAACTTATCTATTTATTTTTAAATCATTATAAATTAATACCAATATAATTAATTACAATATAAAAATGTTTACATAAAAAATATATATAGATATTGAAACCTATTTTATGAATTATACACTCAAAATCAATTTTAATTATAGGTAGTTTTCAAACGACATTATATGTGAAAATCGATTTTCTAATACATATTATTTAAACAAAAATCATATAATTTTATATTTTAATCCATTTAAAATAATTATATAAAATTACATTGATTTAAAATTAAATTCCATACTTTATCTTTTTATCGGGTCACGTACTTCATCTTTTTATCTTCATCCTTCTTCTTCCCATCTATTTCTTTCCTTATTAGACAAACAGTTATGTAAGATTATTTATTTCATAAGAAAAATATTTCCTAAGACACCTCAAAGATATAAACACCATAAGAGATAGAAAAAGATGAAAGATAAGTAATTAATATAATATTAATGATATAATATAATAAGATAGATCTATATAGAAAGAGAAATGATACTTGTTATTTGGGTGTTTGTAAATAATAAATGTCTAACTATAATTGCTCATTTCATAATTTGGAAGCTGAAAACTATTATTTATCTAACTCATCATTATCAAAATAATAGTGCAATGTTATTCTTAAACAAAACGTCACATGCGAGCAAAAATAGGCTGAATAAAAAAAAATTCCAAAAGCAACTATAAATCTACAAAATAAAACTAGTTAATGTTGGAAATGGAATGACAAAAGATAGAAGAAGAGCTTATACTAAATTAAAATTTCACTCAAGGACAAAATATTACAACAACAAAATACAAGTGTTACAACACTAACTCAAACTTTCTATTTCTCTCAAATCTCTCTTTCTTTTCTCATAAGTATTTCAATACTCTCTTTCTCATTTTTCTATCCACTTTTCTCTTCACTTCATTACTTTCATTACATGCATACAAATGCTTAACATTCAAGCCATATATATAGGTAAACATAGAAGAATTCAGACTAAACTTGCCAACCTATAATAACCACAAGTTGCAACTTTTAACTATCTTTATGACTTTGAAGATTTCAAGTTCAAATTGAAAAACTTTAATAGTCATAAAACACATATGTAGATAAGAATGACAACTCAAAATGACTTGAATGGATAAGAATAAAAATCTTCTAAATTCTTCAAGTTTCTTTAACAAGCTTCTACAAGTATCCACACAACTCTACAAGCTTTTATAAAATTCCATAAGTTTCTAAACAATTCTTCAAGATTTCATAACTTTCTTTGGTAATGGAGGAAATCAATTTGAATTTGAATTCTTTGATGGAAGTGAAAGCAAAATCAATTTTGCATTCTAACAGTCAATGCCAAAAAGAAAATTCTTGGTTTCTCATGGAGGAAGAAGAAGCACATCATCTTCTTTCAACAGGATTATCATCAACTGTAACCCAGAATTCAGCGTGCACATCATCACCTTCGCCCTTAAGAAAACCTGAACATCAGACAATGAAACATAGTGCAAAATAAGTACCAAAAACAAATTAAATAATACAACTAGAATGAAAACAATGACAATCGATTTTTTATTTGACTAGTGCCAATTGCCTATTGCATAATTAAACGAACTGGTGGTGTTACATGAAAAGTCAAGTAATTAAGGAGAGTTCAACGATTATATTGAACTGGTTAATATGTGCATTTTCCAATCCAACCTAGTATACGTTCACTTACCCGGACAAGAACAAGCTCAATCTGTCTCCGCTTCAGCCTAGTAAAGTTGTCTTCACTTGTAGATCTATTATATCACCAATTAGTGACCAATAGTCGCCGGTGTCCTTCACAAACATTGGCTGTAACAACTTGCAGTCCAAAATTCGCAAGGTTTGTAGAGACTTGAATATTGTTTCGGGCAGCGACTTCAATTGGTTGCATTTAGAAATCTCCAGGCTCCGAAGTGAGGTGACTTGGCCTTTGCTATCCGAAATGGAAGTTAATTTAGGACAGTTCTCAAGGGTGAGTTCTTTCAGTGAGGTGAGTGTGCCTATATCCGAAATAGAAGTTAACCCACCACAGCTGCGAAGGGTGAGTTCTTGCAGTGAGGTGAGTGTCCCTATATCCGAAATGGAAGTTAATTCAAGACAGTTCTTAAGGGTGAGTTCTTTCAGAGTGGTAATGCCGTTACCAAATGAAAGGGAACTGAGCTTTTCAAATCCCTTTAACTTGAGAAAACTCAGACTTTTCAGACCCTCCCATGCATTCCTTTCTCCGTCAAGACTAATCGTGTCACAATTCTCAATCGTAAGACACTGGAGTGAGCTCAGATGCTTGAAAACACCGGACAGGTTTGTTAAATCATTGCAATATTGAATGCGAAGATTCTTAAGGGGAATGGACTTAGTATTCAGCCGCAGCAGTTTTAAGGTGCGATCATGGAGGACCATCACTTCATGAAGATGAGGATAGAGAGGAATAGTTTGGAGGAGAGGGCAGCGACAGATGTGTAGTTTTGAAATCTTAGCAAATGACGGCTTAGGGCTTACCTCTGTCTCATTTTTCCACCAACTTTTGAGCTTATCGCAATCCTTGATTGTCATCTCCTCCAGGGATTTATAGAAAGCTGCCTCTTTGTTACACTCTTCTGTAATGTATTCCAGATTGTTTAATTTTACAAGTTCGAGAATCTTGAGGTTTGGGAGTTGATCATCCTGCTTTGAGAGATATTTAAATTCGCATCCGAGACATTCCTTCAAGCTTAACTTAACAAGGCTTTTGAAGGAAGTGAGCCAATCACCAGGAAGGCTGGGACCTTTGAAACACACAAAAGCTGACAATGTCTGTAGAGAACTCAGCTTGCTCATGTCAGGAGGCATGCCGGTGAGACCCCGGCATCCTTCCATGTCAAGATGCTTCAGTTTACCTAGATTCTTGAAGTCCTTTGGCAATTCTTTGAGAGAGGGACATTCAAACAGTTTCAAAGTATGCAACTTGGAAAGATTGGCGATGGAACTAGGGAGCTTCTTCATTTTATTCTCGGACAGGTCCAGATACTCTAAGTCCTTCAGGTCCCCAATTGAGCTCGACACATCCTTGATCCCCAAATTACGGAGATCCAACAGGCACAGCTTCTTGAAGTTCTTGAAGATCTTTTTAAGAATACCGTCCAGCTTTCCCTCCTTCAGCTCAACTGTGTTGAAGAAAAAAATGCTTTTAAGTTGTTTTGCCTTGGAATAAAGCTCATCAGGAACTTGACTGTTAGACGAATAAAATGAGGCTCGCCAGACAGCGTTGGAGTCATCATTGGTTCCCGTTGGATTGGCCTCGGTGATCATGATGTTCCTCCTATAGGAATCCACGAATTCTGCTATGTTATGCATTCGCGGATGCATTCTGCAGCTTCTGACTTGGCCAAACTCGCTTTTCTTCAAGTTTTGGAGTATAGAACTCCCAACCAGGTAGCTCAAACACCTACGACCATCTTCTGAAGAATTGCAAAATCCTTCCGCTATCCAGAGATCAATTAATCTCTCAGCATCAAAGATGTAATCTTGAGGAAACAAGGAAAAATAATAAATCACAAGGCCAAGCTGTTGCTGATCAGCAATCCCTTTACGAAAGATATTAATATGGCTTTCACTTGGGGACTGCTTTTCCAAAATTGACCGTATCTTTTTGAGAATTTGATCAATGGCTTCGTTGGAGGAAGATGCCTCCATTGATGTAAGTAGTGTAGAAAGCACAAAGTGAGAGATTTAAGTTTAACACAAGATCGGGATTCAGGAAAGCGGATATATGTTGAACATTCAGTTGGAGTTTCCTTTTTATTTATAAATGTTCATGAAGAACACTTTCTACTGAGAAGTCTGGCAGATTAACCATTTGGGTCACTTTTAAAAAGTTTTTACCAAATGAGTCTCTTGTAAAATTCCATGAGTTCCAAAGAAATATCAACTAAATTGTTAGACATTGTGGATTAATGTTTTTGGGTTGATTGTTGTCTTATTCAAAATTCATACAATTCCAGAATCAAATTATTCTTTTAATTAGTTCCTAAAAGTGTATAATATTGTTATATTAATTTTTAAATCTAACAAGAATCTAAATATGTCACAGAAAATATGTAATTTGTCAATCACATTAACCCAAATTTATGACTTGAATAATAATATCAATTAACACATATTTAGGAATAACTTTTTGTTAAGTAGTTAATTTTAATTTTTAAGGACTTAAATCAATAATTGAACATTTTATAAATCTATTTAAAATTGTCTTAGTTTTACAAACTAGTGTAACAACGCTATACACTTTCAGACATCGATCAAAATCTTCTTAACTCCCACTGAGTGAAGAGTCACAAACACACGAGCCAAAAGTAAAGAAAAAAAATTGTTAAGTTTTTTAATAACATGTTTAATATTTAGAGCATATATCAACATTGCATTGGATCAAACAAGTGATATTATTTTGTGTCCTTTAATAAAGTGATTTAAGATTTAAATTTTAATCTTAAGTATGAAATTTATCATAATAAGAGGGAAAGATACACTTTCTTGAGTGTTCACAGTTTTTAATAGAGATTAATTTTGTTTATAAATAATTCATGATCAACAAAACTCTAATTGATTAATGAGTTGTTTATTTTAAGATATCACTAGATTTTAAACTCGTCGTGAAATTTTATTTTTTTACATTTGCATTTAGTTTTTAATATATTTTTGATAAATAAAATTATTAATTATTAAAATATTTAGTAGTATATTAAATATGGTTAAATTAAAATTTTAAAAATGGTTAAGTAAATTTTTAATTGAACATATGTTATTTTAAAAATATTAACCTTTTGAAATTTATTATCATTACTTGAATTTTAGATATTATGTTAACATGTACTTTGAATTTTTTTCTGTTCTTAATTAATAATTTTTAGATATATTT
>PYAF01003602.1:55100-79373 GCA_007407185.1 Glycine tomentella
AAATTAAAAAGAAAAAGGTTTTATAGTGAAAAATAAAATATTATTTTGTATAACACTTTACGTAAAAGATGCACGAAATTTTTAAATGTAGTTTTAAACTTTTTTTTTATTTTAATTAAAATATTATATATATATATATACACGTGTCATGCTCTAATAAAAGAATATCTCATTTTTTAAAGTTTAAAATTACAATAAAAAAGGAAGACCAATATTTTTTATTTAATTAAAAATAATAATAACATTTTAATGTGAATTTTTGATAATAATGTTTAAAGAAATTAAACACTAAATTTTTAATTACATTTAATAATTTAATGTATGATTATTATATAAATGATTATATCTATATCATCTATTTTATATATATATATATATATATATATATATATATTATGAAACGCAGCTATTCTCAGCGCGCGCGCGCGCGCGCGCACACACACACATATATATATATATATATATATATATATATATATATATATATATATCATGCTTTGTTAAAAGGATGTTCCGCTTTTTTTTTAAAGAAAATTCAAAATTATGATAAAAAGAGAAATATTTCTAATTGATGTTATCTTAAGTATTAATTGATTCAAAAAGTCATATTTAATTAATTGCATATTAATAAATAAAAAAACCATTATATTATTTATTTAAATTTCATATCAATTTCATATTGTGATGACCAAGGGGTTTGACATGGTTAGCGCTAGTGTGGCACGATCCAGCGCCAGACTTACGAAGTTTTGGCGCTAGTAGCGCCAGTGTGGCGCGGATAGTGCTAGACATTCGGGAGGATGACACTAGTAGAGCTATAGTGGCGCGAGCATCGCCAAAAGTGCCCATAGGACCTTCCCTTCCAGGTTTTGGCGCGGCTAGCCCCAGACCTGCGGGCTTGTGGCGCGGCTAGCGTGGAAGCCCACGCGGTTAGCGCCATGGTTTAAAATAGGGCCCTAGGTTCGAACTGGTGGCGTCAGTAGCACTGGATATGGCGCTGATAGCGCGGGAGACGCCCCAGAGGCCTTTTCATGTGACTAACCGGCACGAGTAGCGCCAGTTTGGCACAAGTAGTGCCACTGATTCGTGAAGTTGGCGTGAAAAGCGCTATAAGTGTCAGAAGGCCTGTTGATACGGGGACCTGGCGCGGATAGCGCCCGGATGGCGCGATTAGCGTGGGAGCTCGGACAGACAATGTATAAAAGGGTCATTTTCGCGTTTTTGAAGGCAAAAACCCTTTCTTCTTCTTCCTCTGGACCTT
The DNA here is from genome assembly GCA_007407185.1 of Glycine tomentella. Taxonomy (NCBI): domain Eukaryota; kingdom Viridiplantae; phylum Streptophyta; class Magnoliopsida; order Fabales; family Fabaceae; genus Glycine; species Glycine tomentella. The sequence goes on from PYAF01003602.1 coordinate 56,362, forward strand.
GGCTGCCATTGATGAGTTTTGAAGCTTCATAAACCTTTATTCTTTGACCAAAATACTTCCCTTCCAACATGAAACTTGTAGGGAATCCCCCTATGAGCTAGAATCCTTCATCACTTTCCCCTAAAAACCTTGAAAAGGAGAGATCCCTTTTTCTAGGGAACTTTACAAAACTCGAGTTCAACAGGAAAGGAGGCGATTCTTGGACACCCAAGCTTGAGGAAGTGGTCCATTAGCCTTCCTTGTCATCTTAGAGGTAAGAAACTCGAGTTTTATCGTTTGATTTGTGAATTTGACTTTGGGATGAATAGTGACCCTTTTGAGCTATAGCTGGAATTAGGCTTAGGTCCTGTAGAAAAGTATGTTTAGGAGGTTGTTGTGATAAAGGATTAGCTTTGAAATGTTAGTTTCATGGATTTTGGTCCTTGGCTCTAAGAAATGCATGTGTAGGTAGTTTGTTGGTTACTTGATGATTGTAGAACATGCATGAGCCTTGATACTTGCTCTTTATGTACTTGAGAGGCTTTATGAACAGTGATATTGTGTGGAAGAAACCGTTCAAGCCATGTTGATATTTCTTGAGTATTGGCCTGTATAGAGCTTTGAGCTCTTTGTTTTGGCTTATACCGAGTCTTGGGGAGACTCTAGTGCCTTGGTTAGGCCGAGATAGACAGCTTATGAGTTTTCTAGTGTATTGGTTAGTTCTAATAATCTTAAGATAGATGACTAAGAGGCTTTTATGGAAAGGAATGATGTTTCCTTTCATCTTAACGGGTGAGAACAGTTGTTATGTGCCTTGTATGGTTGTGTTGGTGATTGATTGTTCTTGTATGCCTTGTATAGGGCGTGACACCGAGGGTGTCAGTGGCGTAGACCACTGTTTTGGGGTTAAACTACAAAACACGGCTTTGCTAGGTAAGTTCTTCGCTCTTGGGGAATGTTTCCGACTGCCTGTGTTTCACCATACTCCGAGGGAGTGATGGTTGCATTCATGATGCATGTGCATTGAATTAATTGTTACTTTCCTCATGATGATATGTGTGCATGCTTCTATGTTTTGTATGTATGGTTACCTGTTGAATAGATCTTCTGGTCAGTTAGATAGATATGGACCTCCCTAGGAGTAGAGCGCACCTCCTAGTTTGGTTGCTCACGTAAAGGGTGATGATGATCCTTTAAGACCAAGAGATAGGTGGTCCCGTCGCGGTTGAAGCCTATTCTCGGAGGTTTCATATACGTGCATCCATGTGTAAAGGGGTAGCTCCCGATGGGATGGCACGGGTGTGAGTTCCGGTCTCACACTGGGGACTGAGAGTCCCAGATGTTGATGATGATGTATCTTGTGGTGGGCGTAGAACCGCGGATATACATTAGAGCTAGATGATGACTATGTATTGTTATGAGGGTCGGGAGGCCAACGATTGTAATGCCTTTGATGATGTATGTCATGAAAAGTGAGCCAGGGGGAGGAGAAGCCTCCAAGAACCCCGAGCTTACTGAGATGTGTATCTCACCTTGTGTGGAGATTATGTTTTTGCAGGTGATTCATCTGGAAGAGATGATAGGTCTCAGGGCGGGAGGCCCCAGTAGAGACAGTTCCTATGCAGCTGCTTGGCAGCACTTTGAGAGCATGAAGGTTCCTTTGTTTTGTTTTTGTATTTTGTACCCCTCAGGAAGATGTGTGTGTGTGTGTGCACACATGTTTTGGATTTTGTTATGTATATGGACTTTATATAAATTGTATGTCCTCGTGTGAGAAAGTGATCTTTGAGATTAGGGCACTTGGTGCTTATTCTTTTATATAGACATTGTGAGTGTCTTGATGGTATATATATGTATACCTGTGGTCTTCTCATGATATATCTGTATAGATATTGTTGATGTATCTGCTGTTGTTTATGTTGTTTTGGATAAATGAGGCTGGCTTATGTTTATGATGAGTATTGATGCGTACCATACATAATGAATCAAGAAACAAGGTTTTATTATCGTTTTCGCGGATTTTAATTAAAGTTAATGACTGCACTTATATGATAAAATAATTGTTAATACACTAAATACATACGGGGTGTTACACATATCAATCAATATTTATCCATCTATATTTATATCACATTCTATATAAATAAATAAAATAATTTTATATTATTTATTTAAATTTCATATCAATATCAATTAATAATCTATTTTAATTTGAACTGATAATTAATTTTATTATTATTTCTATATGAATTATTTTTTACATATATGTATGCATGTGTGTCCAATTCAATAAGTCGTGCATGTCGTGCTATGTCCAGTTGTATCAAATTAATAGCACGAATGTTGCAAAAATTATAAAGAGTGGAAAAAATTATAGACAATATAATTTTATATAACTTGATAAAAAAAACTTATTGCTTAAGTTCTTTAAGTGGTGCCTAACGATATTGATGTAGGACACTAATTAATATTTATCTTAAGTTATTTACCCAAATAATATAGAAAAAGATAAATATTAACTAGTGTTTTTGGAGCATTGATTAAGAAATAAAAATAAATAAATATTTTAACTGAGATACATAAAATTGTGTTACTTGTGACTTTTTTATGCTCTTTTATAATATTTAGAGTAAATATTTTTTCTTTTTAATTTTTTAATCAATATCTAGTTAGTAAGACCCTTAATTAAAATAACACTGATTTAGTACTATATCTTTGAAGTTATTCCATAACAATAAGGTTGGTGTGGTGAGCAATTATGTACAGTGTAAAACTGGTGAGGATATTTAAACTTATTAAATGCTATCTTACATTCATTTAATAATTCGTTGAAATTATAACGTAGCTCACCTAACAGGCTAACACACAATTTGTTGGGAAAAAAAATATATTAAATGTGAGTGGTTCAAGAATGCATAATCGAAATTACTGATAGAAAGGGAGGAAATCTAGATCTATATATATATATATATATATATTATTATATTTGTTATAAAGAGAAATGTTTTGAGTTCAGATCTGTTTGGCTTTGGCACATAATTTGATTTTATCTCAGATTGTGAGTCAGTATAATGGAAACCACATATGTCCGCATCCTGGGGAAGAGTTCAAGAAGTATTCATGAAAAAAAGAAAACTACAAAAGGTGGAAAACTCTATTGAAAAACTATCTGCCGGGGAAAAATGTGTGGATTTCAGATTCCACAGAAGAGGCTTTGCTCAAATAGAAGATAGTTTAAAAACATGATTTATAAAAAATAATTACCTGTGAATATTATGTCATACTCAGTGAATTATCAACTTAGTTGTTAGTATCATTTAACATTATTATTGGATAGGAGGGTCTAAAACAAAAAAAAAAAATCTTTAAAGAACTAAAATATAAATATAAATCTTTAAAAAACTAAAAGAAAATCTTATTTTATTGCGATAAAAAAGTCATATAAATCTAATATTAATATATATATTTAAGATTTTAAATCACAGTAAAGTGAGTAAATACATAAATTAAAGACTTATTCAATATTTTCTTTTTAATTTAAAAAATTAATCCAACATCGTTAAAAAAATAGATCTTATCCAAAAAAAATTTCTCAAATTCTTTCATTTCATAATTTTTTTTAAAAAAAAATAAAACGAAGATGATACATAATTATAAGTAAGATTTACTATTTTCTTAAAAAGTTTAATAATAAAAAAAATAGAGAGAAAAGGAACGGAGAAAATTCAAGCCAATCACTCACCACTTTGAAGTCATGAGCCATGGCTATAAGTGGCAGTGAGCTCCAAGCAAGGTAAAAACCACATCTTCAGTTCCGTGCAAATTGATAAAAAATAAAATTTATCTAATAATTATATTTTATTAATTTTATATAATATATTTAATGTGGTGTTAATGTGTTGCAGGCTTGCAGCTTTTACCTGGCAGGGTCGCAGCTCCTTATTACTAAAACGTGGGTGTTTCCACAAGGGAGGTCCCGCCCCTGCTGCTCCCTCTGCACTGTCGATCGAGGAAGGTATTAACCACACCTTCATTAAACGTCCAAATCAAAATTTTAATACTTATTTATCTGTATTTTTTGTGTTCGATTGTGTCTGTTAACATCTCTTTTACATGTGTAATAAAGAAAAATTATTTAATAATAATAGGTATATAGATATAATGCAATATAATTGTACGCTCCTGACGATCAATTTCTAATGTAGTACTCCTTAAATTTTTTGTTAATATCTTACAAAATTTCACTCTCGAAATAGAATATTGTCTATAAATGTAACTGGTGGGTCACAATAATTTCAGAAAGATTGAAAACTTAAATAATTTGAGTAGAAAATGATTACTGCATGACTGATTGAGAATATATTAGAATTTCAATTCATATAATCACTATAAGATAACGTTATAAGATGGATAGAAAAAATGAAAAAATTTGCTTGGAACAAAAATACTAATTTTTAATCTAAGAGAGAATTGTAATATGTAGCAAGCAACTTCAGTTATGAACTTAAATTAAAGAAAACAACGGAAAAGTTTATGCAAAATTAACGTTATGTTAGTAAACTTCTCACTTGTTTAAGTCTTCTCTTTCAATTTACCTAAATAATACCTCCATTTCTCTCCATATTGTCCTACATCTTTTCTCCACACTGAACCTTCATCTTCTACTCAATCATCAACTGGATTACTTTTATTCACTTCTGTTTGTGTTAATGCTCACTTTTATAAAGGTCTTGCATCAAATTTCACAATTGAACTTTCCATTGATCCTTTACATGTTCACCTAAATTTCTATAATAAACATCAGTTTTCATTTACTAATTTTTTTAAATAAATATAATTGAACTGTTGATTATAAATAGGAGTAATATTAACAAAATATAAGCAACAACAACAAAAAATTGTATGTGAAAAATTCCTACTCTATAAGATAATATCAAACCGACGGAATCAACTGAAAAGTTCTCATGTGAAAAATAGTTTCAAAAGTGTCATAAATTTAAAAGTAAAAAGAGAAATAAGGAAACTTACCCAAAATTATCATTTTGACATTTGGTCAAACACATAATTTGCAACCAATAAATTAGTCTAGAACAAAATCAAATAAATATTTAAAAAATTATCCAATGCTCATCTATTCTTATAATGACCCGTTTAGTATCTTTTTTCACAAAATACTTTAACTCGTAGGTCATATCAAATAAAACTTTTTAACAAATTTAGTCCTTATTCACAATATTAGAGAAATTTTGAGGAATGAGAAACAAACAAAGAAAGTAATTAGGCCAAACCAAAATCATCCAAGAAAATAGAAACTAAGAAAAATTTTCATCTTTATTGCTACATATCACTATAAATCATGAAAAATTATGTAGAAGTTTTAGGCAAAAATATCTTCAGTAAGGGTTGCGATGTTGAACGGTTAACGGTGAGAAGACAGGTAACATCAGAGAAGAAGAACGTTCCAAAGTTGAGAAAAGAGAGAAGATGATAAGGAATATATTTGAACACATATAACTCTTAAAAAAAGTAGTTAAGACAAAATATCATCTAGACTGAAAAGATATTTAAAAAATTGCAACATCTAGCATAGTTTATTAATGACAAAATGGATGTGTAGCAAAAATAAGAGAAAGAAAGAAGCGATGTTCAATAATAATTTTTCTTCTTGTGATTATATACCTCTGTTGAAATCATACCATAAGCAATTGATAAACTTAAGGTTCCATCTTTTGTCAATCCTGTGCAAACCTGCTAATAATTAGACTCAAGCCAATTGAGGTGAGAACATACAACATTGAGAAATATGAAAGGTACAAAGGAGAAAATTGTGGAAATCATAATATAAAATGAAAGGAGACCACTGTACTTTAGACAGTTGTCGAGTAAATTAATAAGAGAAAGAAAAAAGTGAAGTTCAATAATAATTTTTTCTTCTTGTGATAATGCACCTCTGTTGAAATCAGGTCTTGAATTAGACTAAATCAATTAAGATGAGAACCAACAATATTGAGAAATATGAATGACTCAAATTATGAGATTGTGGAAATCATAAAATAAAATGAAAGAAAATCATTGCACTTAGTAAGTTTCTAAATAGTTGTCAAGTAAATAAGAGAAGAATTACTGTATTGCCAGTTATTTAAAGTCTTTTTGAAAGTAAAAATTTAAATGATTTAGAAATATTGGTGTGCATTTATCAAAAAGGTTGTGCAATTAGAAATTTTAAATTTTGAAATCTTGGTGTGCACTTATTAAATAAGGCTTGCAATTAGAAAAGTTTGCTTTTTCTGAAAGCCTACCATTACAAAAAAGAAAAGAGAGGAGATATGCAATTACCATTTTAGTCATATTTTATGCCAAATGTCAACCATGTATCATGCCCAATTATATAATTTTTGCTGGTAGTCTCTTTTTTATATATGTATATTAGATTTGTTCTTTGTTAGTAAAAGTATCTTAATTCTTAATGGTATTGTGTAACTTGCAAGTAGCAATTGTTTCTTGAGAGAAACTGCAAGTAGTTATTATCGGTTACTATTTGCTAACATGGGTAAAAAAAAAGAGAGTATTATTGAAAAGGTATTACGGTAGACAGAGACTAAAGAGAAAAGTATATTTGAATAATATTTAGCTCTACAAATAAAAATGAAAACAGAGAGGTTAAATAATACAAAACTAGACCTAAACTAAGGGAAATAATAGAAAGTAAACTTAACAGAGTATAGTTAAATAAAACTAACTAAAGATAATTTAGTTAAATAATTACAACAGATTCTTCGATGAAAATACAGAAGCCAGTTACACATTTCTTAGTATTTGGGCATGCTTCCCCGTCAAAATCCGAGAATGCATGCAATTGAAGAGATGAATTAGAACTAAAATAAACATGGTCCCGGTCGGCTTACCTTTTAAGTATCTAAGCAAGTGATGTACAACATCCAGATGAGAACTATGCGGATTTGCAACAAATTGGGTAAGTTTATGAGAATGTAATTTTACAATTAAGAGAATGTAATTGCAATTGACGTTAAACTTAAAAGAGAAATGAATATAATTACAACTCTACCTTAAAAAGAAGAAGATCGAAGACAGAACACATAAAAATGGAAAAATCTAAACACGCAACGTACTTTAGGCGGATTAGATTATGGTGGACAGAAGATAGAGATTAAAAAAAGGCAAAAAGAGAGTGACAAATATAATAAGTGATGAAAAAGAAAGATAGAGAAATGAAGATGAAATGAAAGAAAAAAAAAATGAAGATATGAATATAATCAGGGATTATTTAACTTATCCTAACTAAAGATAAGATGAAACATGATAGAAGATTATTCATGCATTAATCATGTACTTCAACATTATAGGTATGGCCGATAAAAAAAAAAAAACATTATATTTATAATCTTCTTAATTACACCATTTATCTTTTGTAGGGTTGATTAGAGATCTCATATAATAAAAACCCAAGAATTGGAATAGCATATTAAGTTCTTTTATTGTGTCTATATAAATAGGTTATCTTCCAGAGATCTGCATATATATTTCTCCCTGCCTCCCTTTTGAATACCCAGACCAGAGTTTTGTGTGAATTTAATTAATTACCGGTACGGTCCACGAATTGCAGTGGACAAATTTAGAAATATCTGTTTGGCTTTGGCCTATAATTTGATCGTCAAGCAGTGTAATGGAAGTCACAAATGTCGCATCCTGGGAAAAAGTAGACGACTTTGAAAGATGGAAAATTGTAATGAAAAACCATTTGGTGGCCAATAATCTGTGGGGTGTTATCCAGAGTCGACCTTGTACTTCTCGTGATGATCAGATGAATAATGCAAAGGCTTTGAATATCATTCAACAATCATGTGGATCAAAGATTTTCGATGACATTAGGAATTTTGAAACCGCCAAAGATGCTTGGAATCACTTGTGCTATTATTACAGTTCTGATGGGTTAAAAGCCAAAGCAGACATTGAGCAAGGTATATATATGTATTTAAATGCAACATGGAAGTAATTATTTTTTTTCTTATAAAAAATTCATGTTTAAATGTCGTCAATGACAAGCAGGTGTTGTAGACGGGGGTGATTTAAAAAAAAAAAAGTTGTACAAGTGGGTGGAAGATGGTGATTGGACAAAGACAGAGACATTCATCAGGGAGAACAAGGAGGAAGTGTTGCGTTTGGCGCATGGTTCAGGTTCGATTCTTCACGTTGCAGCAATGGCAGGGCATGTGAACATTGTTAAGGGGTTAATGAGTATGCCAGAAAGTGAAGAATTAGTAAAGATGCAAGACGGGAGGGGTTTTACGGCTCTTGCTCTTGCTGCTCATCTTACTGGGAACACCGATGTAGCAATGTGCATGGTAGAGAGAGACAGCGAAGATATCCGCAGGGATCTGCTTGCTATAAAGAACATCGACGGTGTAATCCCTCTTCTTCTGGCTGCTGATACGGGACACACAGAAATGACTCGCTATCTTCACAAGAAAACTCCCGAGAACATGCTCGACAAACGAGATTCAGTTAGGCTGCTTGAACGATGTATCAAAGCCGAAATATTTGGTTAGTAAACCGCACATACATTCATTTCTGCTTAACCTAGCTAGCTTGTTAGGCTGCGCACTGTCGGTTTTCTTTTTTCAATAAAGCCAACCAAATCTAACCACTTTATAAAACCATTTTTTATTTATTATTATCAACTAGTCTAACTAAGCCTAGTGTGAGCCACACCAACATAATCAGCAAAGTAGAGACTATGGAGATCATTTGGGCACTCATTAAAAAGAAACAAGGTGTGATGAAGATGAACTCCTATCTTGGCCAAACCATATGCTACAGCATTTCCTTCTCTCAAAGTGTGCTGAAGAGAGACATGCCCATCCTACTTTGATTTTTTTATTTCACTCAATTTAGTTCGGTTTTAGATAGGTTTTGTTTGACTTTTTTTAATATACACCTACTTTGATGCATTTATTGGACATCACTCAAACTAAGTTAAGGATTATTATTTTTTATTTTGGAATATGAATAAACTTTTTTTTATTCAAATAATGTTAATTATATATTTATATATAATAGATACATATACAATTTTAAATTTTTAATATATATTGATTCAAATCAATTCAATTAGTGACTCATCTATTGGATCATTTACCTATTACCTCAATAGATTCAATGATCGAATCAATTTTCACAACTATATATATATATATATCAATTTCCAAATATATAATTTGTATGCTGAAAAGACTAAACAGAAAAATTAATTCTTTGCATTTTTATGTTATAAATTAGAGTTTAGAAGTTTCAATAACGTCAGTAAAGCAATAATATTCGTGGGAAAAATTTATTCAAATATATTCTGAATACTTATTTTAGAAGTTCCTTAATTCGGAAGAAAGTTAATAATCAAATCCATGGTTTGATGTGGTAGATGTGGCTCTGGAATTACTTGAATCTAAAAGTAATCAACCGCCCGATAAAATCGTAGACTTCGTCTCCGTCGCCTTGCCTGCAATGGCTCAAATGCCTTCTGTATTCTTAAGTGGCTATCAATTTGGACTCGCAGAGCGAATCATTTACAAGAGTAAGTTTTTGCACTTTTCTTACCAATGTCTTTTTCTCTTTAATAACCATTCAATTAATAAAACTTGTATCTTTTATAATCTCTTTAATCAATGACGAATTTTTTTTACAGCTTGATGAAATTTTATTAATCAATATATAAAAATTAGAATGAAATTAATGTTTAAAAATTACAATCAAAATAATCTTTCATCAGTTAAATCATTTTTTTTTCCAAATATCTCAAATGCTTAATACAATTTATGTCATGAGAGACTTATTACAAAATATGATTTTAAATGAGAGACTTACATAAATAATTTATGTCTAAAAACAATTTGTCTTTTTCATTTTACATATATATGAACTGCTCAAAGCTTCTTTTCTATGATGCTTCTTCAGGCAGGTTCGGCACAGCATCGGCTTTGAATTTTCTTCAACGATCCGTAAACCTTTTGGGAGGATTTTTTGGTAAGTAGTGTTATGTCTCTTTGACAGATCTTGTGCACTATCATTATAAATCTCTTCGGTAAAATGATAGGCATGTAATTTATTAAGTCCCTCCAATTCTTTCAGAAATTAGGGAATCAACTGATACCCATTATCAAGTTCAAAGAATATTGAAAATCTTGCAAATTATGGTTGCAAAACTTAATAATTCACAGCTCATTGAAGCTTCGGTGTACGATGCTATATTGCATGCAGCCAAGAATGGAATTGTTGATGTCATACAGGCTATGAGGAAGGCTAACAGTGAGCTCTTGTGGGCCTTGGACAGCCATAAGAGAGGTGTATTTTCGTATGCTGTTCTTAATCGCAAACAAAACGTGTTCCAACTCATACATACTCTCAATGGAAGGATGGATATAATCAAGTCTCGTAAAGACAAGTTTGGAAATAATCTTTTGCACCTAGCAGGACGTTTAGGGCCTTCCTCTGAGCTCAATCGCACCCCCGGGGCTGCTCTGCAAATGCAAGGAGAATTGCAATGGTTTAAGGTTATCCATCTTTTTTTTTTTTCTTTCTACAAATATCCATATCACATAACATGTGCAATGCACTCACAATAGTTTACTTGATGATTTTACAAAGAAGACTAATAGAAAAACACTGCTTAACATGTACCTACTAATACAATATTATTTACTTGAAGTGAAACTTATGAAGTATTAAATACTTCTATGAGAAAAAGAGAAAAATAGTTATAACAACTTAATAAAAAAATTAAACTATTATTTGATCTCAGTTCTCCATGACCATCAAATTAATCATCAAATTAACAGTAATTGTGAGTTTTACATTATTAGTACATAATCATTAAATTTTATTTTTATTATTTTTGATATATAAATTTCATCTAATAATAAATAATGTATTTAAATAATATATTAATTAGAAAGTGTATTATTTGATACTATTCTTTTACAAAACATAGGCAAATAAAAATCTTTATATTTATACTCCTCTCTTCAATTTTTTTGGTACAAGATGCCTACTGTGAATCATTCCTACCCATAAAATTTCATTTCATTTAGTATGAATTTTAACCTATGATGAGAAACATGCACGGATGTATGAGCAATTTATGAAATGAGTGCAGGAAGTGGAGAAATTTGTGAATCCCAACTGTAGGGCAGAAAAAAATGGTGATGGTAGGACACCTCATGAGCTATTTACTGAAATGCACAAGGAACTGGTGAAAGATGGAGAAATATGGGCAAAACAATCAGCTAGTTCATTTTCAATTGTAGGTACTCTGATCACTACTATCATGTTCACTGCAGCCTTCACAATCCCAGGGGGGAACCATCAAGAAACTGGAGTGCCCATTTTCTTAAACAACAAGACATTTACTATGTTTCTCATAGCAGATGCAATATCTCTCTTCACTTCTGCCACTTCAGTGATGATATTCATTTGGATCCTCACATCGCGTTTCGCTGAAAGAGATTTTCTGAATACGTTGCCGTTGAAGTTATTTTTCGGCCTTGTCTTCCTTTTCTTCTCCGTGGTGTCCATGATGGTTGCCTTTTGTGCTGCACTTGCTATAATACTCAACGCATATCGGGCCTACAGGCGCCTCATTATAGGAGCCACAATATGTGGGAGCATTCCAGTTATGGCACTCTTAATATCACAGCTCAACCTCATATATGACATTTTCAAATCTACAATATCAAGTCCCATCGGTTACATAAAAAACAAGAAACAAAAGATGCATGGGAATTAAGATATATATATATATATATATATATATATATATATATATATATATTTGCTTATAAGTTTGAAATATGCTGAAAACACAGGCCAGGGGTGATATTCAATTATCTTGCGAATTCGATCGTAACAATTAGCCATTTCTTGTCATAAATTCCTCTTAATTATTGCTCTAATTTCTTTCCTATGCGTTTTCATACCACATGCATTTGTAAACAAATAGCATTACTCGTTTATTTATCATTTCTTTCTCTTTGGTTATAGAGTACACCTAGTGGTGTCTACAAAAAACGTTTTCCAATTTCATTGGGAAATGCTAGCACTTCTACAAAATAGACAAACGACAACCGTTCTAAACACATATCAATGTGCGTGTCATTACATTCGATTACAATTGTAAAAATCGTCTTTATTTATTTTTTTTAATGCCTACAAAGACAGTTTTTAAGTTTGTTTGTGTATATACAAAAACAATTTTTTTCTTCTAAAATCGTCTTTCTTGATATTTTTTTTTAAATGTCTACAAAGACGGTTTAAGTAAAAAGCACATTTGTTTGTGTACATAAAAAACGATTTTTTTCCTAAAATCATCTTCGTTGATCCTTTTTTTTTTTTATAAAAAAATGCTTACAAAGATGATTTTTAATTAAAAATAGTATTTATAGGAATTTTTAAAAACCATCTTCGTTTGTGTACATACAAAGACCGTTTTTCTCTAAAACCGTCTTCGTTGATCCTATTTTTTTTTTAAAATGCCTAGAAGACGATTTTTAAGTCAAAACCATCTTTGCTTATTTACATACAAAGATAATTTTTCCCTAAAATCATCTTTGTTTATCCTATTTTTCTTATTAATATTAAAATACATATGAAAATGATTTTTAAATCAAAACCGTCTTTATTTGTTTATATACAAAGATGACTTTGTCTTAAATATCAGAGGAAGCAAGAAAAAAATTGGCAGAAATTTGAGAGTAAGAAGTATGGCCCATGCCAACAATTCCATTGATCAACAAATAAATATACAACCAAATATTCATCAACAACAGTCTTTACTTAAAAACAAGTAGATTACCCATGAATAGTAAAACTCAATAGTCTCCTGCTGACAAATATGGCCTTTACTTAAAAACAACATAATTTTCAACACGTAATGCCTACAAAAATAAGTTAAGCATTCAATTGAAAAAAAGCACAAAGAGATTGCCTCTGTATAATCTATCGAAGCAATAATTCTCTCCATCCAATTTTGTTGGAGTTGATTGGTAGAAGTTATAACATGTCCAAGCAAGCTGCAAAGAAAGGTACATATCTTCCTTGATTACCTCACAATAAATATCCGCATGCACTGAAGAAGGAATGAGCAGTGAGATTCCCTATAGGTTGACTCCATATTAAAACATCACACACATCCACTACTTCCACTAACATTGGATAATTAGTTGAATGACAACAAAACACATTGATGAAAACATAATAACAAATCCATCAAACCAAAATTGTTTTATGCTAAACACCATTTTTCCAACCAAATATAACCTTATAAAGGAAATGCAAAAAAAAAAAAAAAAACCATATTCTTGCATAATTGCATGTAGCCACATAAATTTAGCCTCCTTGTATAGAGCTCTAGATTTCTAAATGCATTTAGCATGGACCCAATGACTTAAACAAAAGAGTAGAGGAAAGAAAAGAAGCAAAACAGGATGACACCTCAGAATCTACTTAATGAACCAACAAACTAATAACACCTCTGTCTATTCAACTTAACACAATTTTTGCCTCCTTATATAGAGCTCTAGATTTCTAAAGTATTTACCATGGACCCAAAGACGAAAATAAAAGAGCAGAGCAAAGAAGAAGCAAAACACGATAACAATTCAGTCTATTCAATGAACCAAATTAATGTAAAGTCAATTGAATCATTTGAGCCACTGAATTATTTATTCCCATACCTCCGAAGGGCCAACATAAAAAAATCCAATAATTGGTGAGAACTCCTTCCCATCCCTGCATGAACAAAAATTATTAGCATCATTTGAAAGATATTTCTTACCAATAATAATAATAATAAATTCTGAAACAATATAATAATAATAATAATAATAATAATAATAATAATAATAATAATAGAACTATATAAAGAAGCACAAGGAAAGTGTCCTTACATTACTGCACTCTTTTAATTTTCATAGCTTAAATATCCTTTTAATCCTTCCAAAATTATTTTGTTTTTAGTCTTTGCAAATATCTAAACAAAAAAATAAAACAATTGTGTAGTATACCTATGAATATCAGTGGAAAATATTCATATGATTGTGCTATGTATAATTCACATAAAGCATAACATTGATACACAAGCTATTAAGATACATTTTACTTTCTCGACAGCATATCTATCTAGTCATGTATGAGTAAATTCATAGCCAGGCAAATGAGCCACCTAATAAATTTAATTGTTATATTAAAGATGTCTTGGAAGAAAATTTCAGTCAAACAAATTTAGCATACCCAATCATTCAGAACAACTTTTTGATATAATGGTAGACTGAGCTCCACTATCCACAAATGGTTGAATTGTTACAATGATGAGAAATGCAATATGAAACATGTTCATTGTATTGGAGTCATACCAAATAAGTGGAAATCAAGGCTTAAGCATGAATTCATAGACAACCAGCTTTTCATTTTTCTCAATGCAACAAGCCAATACCCTCAAATTCCCAATCCTTTCCACATACATCATTTAAATCAGAACCAGGGGTGACAAACTAGCACCACCAAAGCCGATATTAAAATTGAAAAGCTGTGTTGCACATGTGGGTCCATTATGTGCAAGCAATATAAGAAAATGATCGTCTGGTGTGCCAAGAGCAGCTTTCTGGATTCCTTTAGCACTCTCATCCATGTCTTTGACTCCATATCTATGACAAAGCTCAACATTGATAGATTGATTTCAAGCTACAATGACAAATATAGTAATAATAAAACACCACATAATAGAATAGAGAGAGAAAAATAAGGGAGGGGGGAATTCACTAAAATAAAATTGAAAGAGCTTTTTGTTAAAATAGACCGCATGAAATACTTAAGTCACATGAAATACAAGTACTACATCACTATAAGATTTAAAAGTTTAAATACTTAAGTCTAGTAATTAGATCTTAATATTAAAAATAGTAGAAAACTTAGTAAAAATAAAAATTAAATTTATTCTTTCTAACTAATTTTAAATCAAGTCACTTTACTATCATCACACCATTGTAACATTTCAACTTTATCTTAAACATATTGATTCCATTAAATCCTTATACCTTATTGTTCTATAACTTATTAAAATATAAATATAACCGTAACAATTATGTTCATGATTCTTAGTTACTATATTATAATTTTTTTCTTGGTAGGAATTGAACATGAGTATACTATAATTTTAATTAGTTCTATTAAATTTCTTCTTTTTTTTCCATGAAGCCTACTATCCTATTATTCAACTTAGAGTTTTCTTATGATTTTTTATTATTAAAGTTTCTACTTTGCTTTTTTTATATAAAAAAAAACTAGTTTCTGCTTTGCTACTCACACTTAAGTTGCTGGCTTTTAAATTTTCTACCCATCTAACTAAAAGCTAGCCTAATAGTCTTTAAAAAAAAACCCTACTACACAGTCTCTTTTTTAGAGAAAAACATATATATGGGTCTCTTTCCTTTTACCAAAGTTCTTTTATCGAGTGTTAATCCGACCCTTAGATTTGTGTAATACCAATATATTTTAGCTTCAGGCTTAGTCTTGGACTCTTTCATCTATGAATCTAAGTTCCAATTTTCTACAGAATGAAAATATATACTGGCAATATTATTTATTCATATGTTTAAGTAAATTATTATCTGAATAATAGCTTAAGCACAAACTATGCAAAGTAAATATAAATATATTGTTTTTATAATCTATAGTTAAGATGTTATTAGGCTATTTTCAAAATTAGGATGTTGAATTTTCTATATAATGAGAAAGGGTATAGAATAAGATCATATTCTTTAATCACCGCTTATTTAAATTTCTGATTTCACAAGTGATTCTATTTCCTTCGGCCTTTTATAATCGGCTTTGGGTGGGCCAACTTAAAGTTGTGAAAGCCAACTATTGTAACAGGTGGAGACGAAAATAATATGAAACATATAGCTAGAATTGAGTCAACAGGTGGAGAAGAAAATATATCTCCACATATTGTTGCTGTACACAGGTAACGGACTATAGTTACATGCACAGTGACCACGATTTGATCAAGTTCTACATCTAATAGTAACTTACATTAAGAAGCAATGAGAGGAACATAAATCAAATTAATACCTGCTCATTCCAATTAGTTTTGTAGGTGATTGTAGTTAGGACTATAGTTTGAACTAGTGCCCCAAACAACATTCCAATCCAAATACCCTACAAAGAAGAAAGTTTTTCCAATGAATGATACAGGAAAGTGTAATTTGAAAATGATGAAAGTATAGCATAAAAGTCTACCTTGACTTGCAAGTGAATAATGTTACCAACTACTATTCCAACTCGAATACCTATTGTTAGGAAAATGGAAAATGCTTCAGGACTGAAACATGTCCACGTTCTGTTTTTATTTTTATTTTTTATTTGTTGTTGCTTTCTAAGTCTTAAGGAGTTAGTTAGGAAGTTTTAATTGCTTTGTTATCTCTGCTTACTTTCATGGCATATTTCTAGGAACATGTTAGTGGGTAGTTAATCTTTAAGCTCTATAAATTGTAATGTTTCTGATTTTAAAATTATAAGTTCTTCATCTTCTCCTTTAATATATATTTTTGTTCTCTTCAAGTAAATATTGTTTTTATTTTCTCTTGAAAATTTTCAACAATTGGTATCAAGAGTCCTTTTCTTACGTGACCTATAGAATGGATTCTGAAACAAGTTTTTCCCAAGTAGTTCTTCCAGTTTTCAATGGGGAAAACTATGATCTTTGGGCCGTCAAAATGGAAGCTTACCTAGAGGCTTTGGATCTTTGGGAAGCTGTAGAAGAGGATTATGAAGTCCTTCCACTATCGGGCAATCCCACCATGACCCAGATCAAGAATCATAAGGAGAAAAAAAGCCGAAAAGCAAAGGCAAAATTATGCCTTTTTGCTGGTATCTCTAAAACCATCTTTACTAGGGTCATGACTCTCAAATCGGTAAAAACAATTTGGGACTATCTAAAGGCGAAATATGCTGGAGATGAAAGAATTAGAAGCATGCAGGTGCTTAACATAATGAGGGAATTTTAGCTTCAAAGGATGAAAGAGTCTGACACAATCAAGGAATACTTAGACAAATTATTGGGCATTGCCAACAAGATAAAGTTACTGGACGGTAATTTTGCAGATTCTAGAATTATTGAGAAAATTCTGATAACAGTGCCAGAGAGGTACGAAGCATCTATTGCTTCGTTAGAGAACACAAAATATCTGTCTAAAATTACTTTTGCAGAAGTGCTACATACCCTCTAAGCCCAAGAGGAAAGAAGATTGATGAGGGAAGATCATGCTGTTGAAGGTGCTCTTCTAGCCAAGAGCCAACAAGCTAAAAACTATAAGAAGAATCATCCAGGCAACAGTCAGAGCAATGCAACTAATTACAATAAAGGAAAAGATGAAAAGAAAAGTTACCCATCTTGTCAACATTGTGAAAAGATGGGTCACCCTCCATTTAGATGTTGGCAGAGACCTGATGCTAAATGCATCAAGTGCAATCAAATGGGGCATGAAACAATCATATGCAAGAGCAAAAATCAGCATCAAGAGGAAGAAGCTAAGGTCATTGATCAAGAGGAGGAGGAGGATCAACTCTTTGTGGCCAGATGTTTTGCAAGCAGCAAAGAGAGTGAGAATTGGCTAATTGACAGTAGTTGCACAAATCATATGACCAATGACATGGAGCTTTTCAAAAGCCAACCAACATCACCAAAGTCAGAATAGGCAATGGTGATTATATTTCAGTCAAAGGAAAGGGGACTGTTGTAATAACAAGTAGCTCAGGTACAAAGTTTATTCCTGATGTCCTTTTTGTACCCGAATTTCAACAAAATTTGTTGAGTGTTGGCCAATTGATTGAAAGAGGCTTCAAAGTTACTTTTGAAGACAATTTTTGCCTGATTAGAGATGCAGATAATCAAGATATCTTTAAAGTAAAAATGAAAGGGAAAAGTTTTGCTCTAAATTCGTTGGAGGAAGAGCAACCTGCTTTTCCAATCAAAGAAAACATCACAGAAGTTTGGCACAAAAGGCTCAAGCATTATCACCACCAAGGGTTGCTGCAAATGAAGTCCAAGAGAATGGCAGCTGATTTTCCAGAACTTGATGATCACATACCAACATGCAAGGCTTGTCTATTCGAAAAGCAAAAAAAGAAGTCATTTCTGAGGACAGCAAAAAGAGCCACTCTTAAGCTGTAGTTAGTCCACACAGATATATCTGGACCTCAAAAAACTCCTTCGTTAGCAGGTAATCGATATTATGCTGCCTTTATTGATGATTTCACAAGAATGTGTTGGATTTTTTTCCTTAAAATTCAAGTTAGAAGTGGCTGAAAGCAAATTCAGATTCTAAGATCTGATAATGGCAAGGAGTACACCTCAGAAAAAATTCAACCACTTTTGTGAGGTAGCTGGCATTGAGCATGAGTTAACTACTCCCTATACTCCACAACAAAATGGGGTGAGTGAAAGGAGAAACAAATACATCCTAGAAATGACTAGATGCATGTTGCATGAAAAAAATCTATCCAAGAAGTTTTGGGCAGAAGCAGCTCATACGACTGTTTTCTTACAAAATAGACTCCTCTCAAAAGCAATCAAGTATCAGACACCATATGAGGCTTGGTATGGTTATAAACCATCTATAAATTTTCTCAAAATACTTGGATCTAGTGTTTTCTCATGGAGCTCGAAGAAGCAAGAGATCGTGGCTCAATCCACTACTGAAGCAGAATTTATTGTAGCAACAGCTATTGTCAATCAAGCTTTGTGGCCAAGGAAGATTTTAATGGATCTGAATATGGAGGTTGCAACTCCTAAAGCAAGGAGGAGTGTTAGGAAGATGCTTCAGGACTGAAACATGCCCACGTTCTGTCTATATTATTTTTATTTTTTATTTGTTGTTGTTTTCCTAGTCTTAAGGAGTCAGTTAGGAAGTTTTATGTGCTTTGTTATCTCTGTTTACTTTCATGGCATATTTCTAGGAATATGTTGTTAGTGGATAGTTATTCTTTCATCTCTATAAATTGTAATGTTTCTGATTTTAAAATTATAAGTTCTTCATCTTCTCCTTTAATATATATTTTTATTCTCTTAGAGTAAATATTATTTTTATTTTCTCTTGAAAATTTCCAATACCTATGAGGTAATAACATCCTATGTTCACATATGCTACAATGCTCTGCCACCATGCTCCCACAACGACCTCGAAGGAAATCATACAATTTCATGTCGTTTAGACTTTGACACACACTCCCCAGTTGACAAATTAATTTGGCTTTATCATGTATAAAAATAAGATTCAAATAATAAAATAAATTCTTTAAACCAAGAAACCAAAAGTTATGAAGAATACCTGAGAGTACAGGTTGAATAATATTTAGTAATATAGAAACCGTAAATTACAATGACAAATCCCCCACAACAGTATCCACTTCTTCGCTTGAAGTAAACAAATAAGCTATTTTTTTCTCTTAAAAATTAGAAGAGTACAATACGATAAACCCAATTGAAAAGGATGTAAGCACTGTCACAACTATAAAGAACTTTGCGGATTTGAAACATAAAAATATAAAATATCATTTTAAATTAAGCAAACAATATATATGATCAAGAACAAAGAATTAAAAGTCAACAGGCTGGCTTATAAAAGTGAATTGTTCTTTACTATATTTTCTTTTTCACTGTTAAATATCTTGAATCAGAGTACACCCCAAAGCCCCAGGAGGAAACGGGAATGAAAAGGATGAATTTTCTTCCTTTTAATTCCTCACCACAACTCATCTGCTGGACCAAATGCACTTCAATATGCTTTTCTAATTTCCTCAAAGCAACATTAAATGCAAAAATGACAGTAAGAATTATTTTGCCAAAAACTGAGCAAATGATTTTGGCAAGCTTGTTGACGCTTACTTGAGTCAGTGGTCCCTACCACTTTATTTAGTTACAGAGCACCCCAAATCCGGTCAAAATTCTGGCCTTATTTTGTTATCCTTGTAACATTACTCATATTGAAATTACTGTTTAAAGTAAATTATTTGATAGTGGATAATTTTAGTGTAACCAGTTCAACTCTAGGTCTCTATCAGGATTACAAATAGAAGCAAGTCACTGATGAATAATCCTTATCCTTACTACTCTATACATGACAGCAACACAAGACAAGTTTCATTGACCTCTTTTACTAGAAATCAAAGCCTTGAACTCTGGAGGTACAAAAGCCGAAAAATCAATGCTACATATTAAGTTTTTTGCTGTCACCACCCAGGGTAGAATAACATTTACTCATGAATATAATTAAAAGAATGAACAAGTAACAGCCAAGACTAGTGGAGCACTTACATGTATCCAACATTCCAACCTAAAGGAAAAAGTGATAAGCTGTCTTGAACTTCAAATATTTCTTCTTCGTTCAATGTTTGACACTGGATATTAAAATTCAATTAGATGCACAATTGCTGAATGAAAAAATAACATCAAACGGTAGGAAAAAAAACATCAATGAACCATGAGAAATTACAATCCTTTGAATCTCCTAAATCCAATGAGTACTTGATAATGTGCTAGTTCTATTAATAGGAGTAAACTTGTATTATTTTGTCAGTCAAGATATAGTTGGAGTAAGATTAATGCAAAAAATGAAGCTTTTTAATCATGGAATAACAAATGAATAGACACACTGAGACTGAGACACTGAGACAGAGTGTAGTAAAAATTTTGAAGAACTCTAGTCATAGGTTGGCTTACCTTCATAAGACACATTTTAATCTATGGGCATCAGTCCTTTTAGGCTTTGAAGTTCTCTTTTGCTAATCCTTTCGTCAAAGGAATCAATCAAATTTTCTTCGAAACCTCACATGATCCATCCTTATTGCCGCGATAGTGCGTTACTATAGTAATGGATCCATGTAGTTGAAATCAATTTTTCTCTCAAAGAAATATGTTACAGTAGATTTCCAACCATGTTGCAATTATCATTTATCTATGGTTATCAAAATCCCGAGTTAACTCGCAGACTCAAACGATTCCACGAGTCCAGTACCCTCGGCGAGTTAAATCGGAAGCAAACTCGGAAACGGAGTAAAATCGTACGATTCTACGTAGACTCGCCCGATTCCACTCAGAATCACGAGTTTGATTGCGAGTCCGCGAGTCTGAATAAATTCAAAACAGCGCCGTTTTGCCGTGCCTCCGGCGTGCTCGTCTTTGTCGCTCCTTGGTGCGCCGTGCCTCCATGCTTGGTAAGTTTGTGTTCTTCTTCTTCGTGTCTCCGTGCTTGGCCGCAAACTCGGTTTTCGAAGGGGTTGGTCGCACTTTAAAGGGCCGCGACATGAGAAGAGTTCGCGACGCCGTTTGGAGGTGGTGGTGTTTCGTTTGGGGGACGCCGTTTGGAGATGGTGGTGCCGTGTTGGTGTTTCGTTTGAAGGAGGAATCAAAATCAGCAGGAAAATAGAGAGAGATGGCGCTTTGGTTTGATAATACTAGTTACAGTAACCGTGCGTACGGCTCCACTTCGCCCAGTACGCTAGATTTGTATAAAATATTTTTAATGTTTAATGATTAAGAATTATTGTATAAGTAAATTTAAAAATAAAAAGTAAAAGATAAATTACTAAATATATCAGCTAATAATAAATTAAGGACTCCACTAAAAAATAGAGAATGTTTCATTGTAGTGTTTCATTTGCTACTATTTTTAAAACTAATATTATAAATTTGTGTGAAAGGAAGCCAAAGACTAAGATTAATATGCATGTATTGAAATAAATTAATTTTTGTGAAATTAAGTTAAATATAAGAAAATATGAAAATTTATAAAATATAATAGCTTCAGTTATTATAGAGTAAGCACAAAATATAAACAAATACATACATAAACAAAGCATTGTTAAAAACATAGTTGTTAGTTACCATAGGGTAAATACAAAATATGTGTTTAACCAATGAACTAACATCCATGCTTGCTAGTGGGATCAAGGAACTCAATTATGAGTTCCAGATGTGGTTTGGATGTTGTAGTCAGTAACAAAAGATTTCCAACCAGAACCGATCTTAACACGTTTGAGGTGATGATCAAATACAAGTTTGCATGTTCTTGTTCGTGCAAAAATAATATGAGATATTATTGATAAAATAATTTAAATTAATTAATTTTGATTGCTTATAACAAAGAATCAAATTATTATTTTCTAATAAATATATTAACTAAAAGTTATTATGCTGATTATTATAACATTTGACATAAATAGAAAGAGTTAAAAAATTTCGAATCTTGATTAATTCTAAAGAATAAAACTATAAATTTGTTTATTTTTTTAAAAACGTCATCATTTCATTTAACTTTTATTTATCCATTATTTTATATGATGAAAATTGAAAAAACAAATCATATATATTTAAAATAAATAAATATTGTTGATTGTTTGATATATAACTGTATTAAATACTTTTTTTAATAAATTTTTTCCATAAGGGTTCACTCATGGCTCATAGAATAATTATTTCTAATAAATGATAATTGTAGTTTCACCAAAGATAAATGGGGTTAAGCGATATGCCAAAGCTCTAGGATGTAAAAATGAATCTAGCGTTCGGCCTTAGAGGAAAGTATCCGTGCGAGGACGAAGTGGACAACTTAAGTAATACAAACATTGGTGAGAATCCAATGCCTTTAAAACCCAATATATTTAATAAAAATAAATATTGTTGATTATTTGATAACTTTGTAAATGAAAATTGTAATTTTTATTATAAGAAAATGAAATTAAAACTAATTTACATCATGATATAATGAGTAAGTAATTTTAAAGTTTATTGGAACAATTTTTTTATAAATTAATTTTAATTTTTATCTCTATAATAGCTAACTGTATTTTTATTTATTTTATTATTGATAAAGTAATTTAAATTAATTAAGGTTGGTTGTGCTATATCAAATATTCAAACTATTATTTTCTGATAAATATATTAACCAAAAGTTATTATGTATGTTATA
>PYAF01003602.1:88900-112397 GCA_007407185.1 Glycine tomentella
TCCACGCCAAGCAGTGATCCAAGATATTCTGCCGATGGTTGCAGAATTTCCTGGTATAAATTAGCCTTGTTTGTGAGTGCAAGGCGGGTTCTGTCAAGGACTGATTTTGCGTATAATGCCCAATGAGTATCTTTACTCTTGCACATGCTTAAGGCAACATCCCATCCCTTCAAAAGAAAACAAAGAAATATTAAATTGTGGTGGATATTTTCCTTTTTCTAGACAAATATACCATGAACATCTATAAGACCTTACATTATAATTTTGCACCAATACTGGTCCACCATCTGTCACTATCTAGTATTGTCATGAGCCTCCCCCCTCTTCAAATAAGTAGCAGTAGTAGATTCCTGTAGAATGTAAGGTAGAACCCAATGAACCTCCCCCCCTCCCCGTTGCAGCTTATCATTAGCAACAACAAATCTAATCTGAAAAAATTGAACTCCAATTTGTTTACTTTCTTATGCTAACAGGAATACAAAGCGGCAACAACTTTTCTATCATGATCATATCCCAATACATCCACACCCATGTTGGCACAACAGTAACAATTATAACAAAAAAGAAAAATATTGAATAAAAGTCAAGACCTTTTTCAACTGGCATGCATTCACTAGCTGAAAGAGAAGAAAAAAAAACACATAATTAAGATCACATATATAAATACAACCTTTAAAGTCCTGATGTAGTTTCCCAGATCTCGCAGAAGACCTTCCTTCTGATCTCTCATAAAATTTGGTTCAGAATGGGTGGCACGGTCATAGCTCAGAAGCCGTTCTTTTGTTATTCCATTGTCATTCAATGTTTTCCAGTAAACACCAATATCAAAGTCACTATTTATATAATCAATTAGTGCCTGGAGAGATTTAACGAAACATCAACAGTGAGGACGATAAGGAAAACCATAAGAAATTACAAGGAGAACAACTAAAAGAATCTAAGATCTAACAGAACAACATAAAATTAAAACTAACTGTGAGTGTATTAATTTCTTAAATAAGGAGAGGATCATACAGATATTTATAGGCTAGACAAAGAGTGCTAGAGAAACTACTCAGTGCTGACTTAGCACTTACTAGACTCAATAACTAACTTGAGACACAAATCAGTTATAGAAGAAAAACTAGCCTACAGCAGTCCTACTGTTAGACAGTGAACCCTTTAAACAAAGAGTTTAAACATATACTGTTATACTCCCCCTACAAACTCAGGGTTATTGATAAAAATAACAACAGTCAGTGGTCTTAAGAACTAGCAAGGAGGGATTACACTTGCTTTGAACAAAACCAAACCCTATAAAAGTCTTAGTGAGCCTGTCATACCAGGCCCTAGTTACCTGTTTAAGCCATAAATGCCCTTCTGCAGCTTGCAAACAAGAGTAAAATCAGTGGTTTCAAACCCTGGTGGCTGAACCATGTACACCTCCTCATTTAGAAGTCCATGTAGAAAAGTATTATTAATATTTACTTGTTGAATTGGCCAATGATTAGTGAGGGCTATAGACAGAATGAGTCGAATAGTTACAGTTCAATCACTGGAGAAAAAGTTTCTGAACAATCACAACCAAACTTCTGATGAAATCCCTTAGCAACCAGCCTAGCTCTGTACCTATTCATTGTCCCATTTTGGATTTTCTTTAAACCTGAAAACCCACTTACAGCCAATGGCTGCCTTCCCTGATGGAAGAGAAGTCAATGTCAAGGTTTTGTTTGCCATTAGAGCATCAAACTCAACTTGCATGGCTTGTCTCCATGGAGGAGAAATTAAGGCCTGCTTACAGTGGAAGGTTCAGCAGTAGTAAAAAACAAAGTAGGATGAAATTTAGGTTTGACAATGGCAGACTTGGAATGAGTCTGCATAGGATGAACAGAAGAGGAAGGCTGTTCAGAAACAGATTGAGTCTGTTCAGGAACAGTGACATGACCAGAATTAGGAACAAGACATGACAACTCATAAGCTGAGTTTGACTGATTAGACTTAGAAGACACAGACTGAGAAGGGGAAATCTGTTGACAGGAAACAAATTGAGGAATAACATGCTGTATAGGAAGAATCGACACCAATTGGCAGAACCATGGTGAATGGTGTAGGTTGAAAAGGACCAGAAGCCATTAGAGAAGCTTCTAAAGCTCTGAATACAATAAAAGAATCTAAGATCTAACAGAATAACTGAAAACTAAAACTAACATTGAGTGAGGAGAGGATCATACAGATGTTTATAGGCTACACAAAGAGTGCTAGAGAAGCTACTTAATGCTTACTCATCACTGACTAGACCCAATAACTAACTTGAGACACAAATCAGTTATAGAAGAAAAACTAGCCTACTGCAGGTATATTGTTAGACAGTGAACCTTTTAAACAAAGTTTAAACATATACTCTTATAACAACAACTACATTACCTGACAGATTACAACATCATCAGGACTAGTATTATTGTGTAATTTTTGGTGCCATTCCTCGATCATTCCACCTTTGCAAGGATGGCCTACTTACATAAACTAAATATATAAAATGCTCTGAAATGTAAAGGGAAGAAGCATGTTTCTCAAACTAAAAAAAGTGGGTGCGGTTCCAATGATCATGACCAGAAGTAAATATTGTATCACAAAAATTTAAGAATCACCATTAATCAACAGAAACACCTAATACCACCTAAATAGCTTTCAATAGTTCTACACTTACCTTGGCAGCACCAGCCGTATCGTCAACTGCAATGACCTTTTTCTTCAGCCAATTCAAAGCAGTCATGGCAGGTACTATATGATCTGAAAGGTTAATGGAAGTGCATTAAATATCACAAATTGTAAACTAGCATGTAAACAACCTTTGTATGTGTGTATGTGTGCAAAGAAAAAATCAGTCATCATTCCATTAGCAACACATGAATATAATTGGCCATGCATCAACATGCAGAATATATGACAATTGAATAAGCTAACAAGGTGAAATTATCAGTTATACATTAACATATCATGTCACCCCATTGTAGCCACAACACTGAAACCATGCATTCCTCCGCAAAACAGATATCTCGGGTTCACAGGTCGCCTGAAATGGAACAGTGCAAGAACTACACAAACCTATGGAAGTCTTGGCTTATCAAGGGCCATACTAGAAAAGTCATCCCTTGTCTAGAGCAAGAGAGAATGTGTAGAAATCTTGAAGCAACACCTATAATGCCTCCTTCTCAGCCCTGGAAAGTGCATGGGACGCTTTACTAGTATTTGCAAAGGACTTTGTTTATACTTCCAAATTATGGACAACAAAGATAAGTATTACACAAGGCAGGTCTCCTATATGACATTGCTTGTATCATTGTATGTACCATTTTATAAAGCAAACTAAAGATACCAACTTGTTCTTATTAAAAAGCTACAAAATTAATGCAAAAGTGACACCCTGTACCTACAAATACAAGCTGCATGCATGCAGTCTGACTTTAAAAATGTCAACATGCATATTAATTTAAATATACACATGAATATTGGATAAAAAATGTGAACTGCCAAAAACCATATTAAAATAAATAATGAGAAGGAATTGAGGGAACTAGCTATTGCTGGGTCAAGGAAGAAGGAAAGGCTAATGAATAGTTACTCAGAAACAAAGTAGTCAAACTGACACGTTCATTCCGAGTGTTCAAGTATGACTTACAATACATAAAGCTTCATCAATCCATGATACAGCACCATGAAGCACAAAAGGATACTAAAATCCATGTACAAAAGGTAGACAACCAAAAAGTATCATTTGTCTACTGGTTTATAATAAATAACAAGGAGGAATATTTTAAACAACACCATTCACCATACAAGACAACATTACAATGATTTGTTTTTTGATTCTAACATAAATGATGCCCATTTTTTCCTTAATGTTGTTATGTTGTCCATGTCTAACGATGTGCCATCACTGAACCATTGCAACAATAAGTCAAAATACAAATTATTCCACTACATTCAAAGTCATGAACCATTTACCAAATTAAACTAAACATACAAAAGTGTTGAACTTGGTATACCTTGGTCCATTCATTCTTCAAACCCCCACTTACTATGTTCCACATCCAATGCATTACGTAATACCCACATTCAAAACCTCCATTTTGCACATGGCTCTAAATTTTTAAACATTGAAATGTAAATTTCACAATTCTAGATACAATATGACAACACAAGCTATATGAAGGTCAACTCAATGTCTAACCTTCAGTTCAATCCAGTTCGGTGCACCTACATTGCATTTACCATCAACATCGGTATTCAAGGCCTTAAGTGCACTAATTTACCAAATGCAACACACGTCTTGGTTAACACATGAGGTTTATCTTGTATGCATAAAATCAGTTCATAATGTAAAAATATAAATTTTCGATATAACTTACTTGTTAAGTACTGCTTTGATGTGACTGTCTGGCTTCTTACGCAATGAACAAAACCACACAACTGTGTGCGTCGAAGGACAAACAACGAAAAGCTGCCAATGTGCACTGCACTTCATATATATTAGCAACTTAATATAAAAAAGTACAGTTAATTAGGAAACCACATTAGTTTCCTACTTACTTATTCAAATAAGCTCCTAGGTACACCTCTCTTTGTGATTCTTTGACCCATATTTGAATGTATTGTTGACATTCAAAACGTCTATCCTTTGCATTATGTATGATTTGAGGCTCGAAGAACCCATACACTGAACTATAACCCAAGCTTGTACTCCATTCATCTAGAAACCTATAATTAACATTTTAAGTGAAATTGAAATTGTTAAATATAAACATTGTAACAACTACAAATAAATAGGAAATGAACTGAGACATTGTATAGGCCTTTTACTTACATAATCCACAGTTGTAGTATAGAAATGTTCAATATTTGTCACCAGATATAATTTCATTAATATCTGAATGTGTGATGAAGAATGATGTTTCTACAGCAGCAATTCCAAATTTAAACCCCTCCCACGACAACCGTATAGGCCTATGGTAAAATTCATATGCATTCTTCATCAATTCATCCAAAGGATCAACTGCTTGCAATTTATATGACCTATTAACAGCTTCAACTTTTTTTTCTGAGCTAGTGTGTGCATCCTATGTGATTCACACGAATAAAAAATAACCAATTGTTACTTAATATATTAATAAAAAAAACAAACATTAAATGCATATATACCTTCTGGGATACGGGTTTAACCATATATACTTGATGATGTTGAGTTGGACATGGAGAAACATGTCAACAGATTGGGAGAATGTAGTTCTGATATCAGTTCATGCCCAATGAATGAAGATAGTTCTCCTACTGATGCCAAGAAGTATTGTCGGGGTAGACAATTATTGCAGTTTGATAAATCTCATAGACCTGCCTTTTTATGGAGTTTGGCCCACAAAAGGTTAGATTATTCCCTGAAATTTTTTATTTTGACCTTCAATTGAACTGTTTTGATACTGAGTTTCTTCTAAATTCTAATTTTGCAGACAGTGACTACTGTCAGGCTCATTTGTTGATATAATTAAATGGCTATTAATTATTATGTTAGAGATAGTATCAATAGTAATTTTGCTTTCGTATGTGATGCATATCAGTATTTTGAAAATATCAATAGTTGACATATATTGTGGGAACAATGTTGGCAAAGTCTTTCTCAGTCATTAGATCTTCTGTGAGTTGTTATTTCTACAAACTTGTTTGACACTTTAATGTATCTTTTGTTTTGTAATTTTGTGATTTTAAAATTGCTTGGATTATGAGAAGTTTGGTATTGATTCATCACTTCAAGAAGATATTGATTTTATGGAACGATTAAAATATTAAAAAAATGAAACAACAATTTTTGGGAATTAGTTATGATGTCACCACTGTCCTTTTGGCCTGTTAAAAATAGGTGTTAGAGCTGCATAGGGTTATGGTATTGTCTGAAAATATATATAATTATATTCTTTGCTGACGGAAAAAAAAAGTTTGTATCCAAGCAAGTAGACAGTAAAAATAAAAAGAAATAGAAAAGGCATTGAGTGTCTCCAATATGTAACTAACACTAGACCTGACATCTCTTATTCAATTAATAAGTTGACTTAGTTTATTACTGCTCCATGTCCAGTACCACTAAACATTGGCAAGGTGTGCAAAGAATTGAGGTATCTTTAAGGAATTATTGATCATTGTTTACACATTATATAAGATATTGACAAATTGGGATTTTTAGATGCTCATTGAGCTACCAGCATTGAAGATAGGAAATGCATGACAGGTTACTTTGTATTTCTTAAAGAAACACTTGTGGCCTAATCTTTGAGGAAGCAGAGGCTTGTGTCTTAATAAAGGGCAAAATCAGAGTACAAGGCACTACCTGATGTAGCTACTGAAATGTCATGGATACAATCTCTACTTCAACTCATTAATAGATAAAATTTCCTACAACCAGAAAACCAATTGTTTGGTGTCATAATCTGAGTGCAAGAGTTGTTGCCTCTTATATCCAATGTTACATGATAGAACAACCAAAACATATTAACGTTGATATATTTCCTCAGCTGATCAGATAGCAGATTGCTTGACTAAAGCATTATCACTGTCAACGTAATCTTCTAATGCCAAACTCTGATTTCAGCACCCTCTTATTTGAGGGTAGCATAGAATGATAAAAGTTTTTGTTAACGCAAATGTCTAGACTTTTGATATTTTGTTTAAAGATTCAAGATTTGTATTTTAAACTATCTGATTCATACCAATATTTATCTAGTTGTACTTAGAATCCCTGATTTTTAAGAAGTTAGTTAAAAAAAATCCTTATAAAAAAATCTGTGTATTTATACACAAATATCATTCTTCCTCATTTACTTTTCTATCTCCTGTAACATTTTATATATAGTCCTAACGTCCTAAATAAACAAAATAATGAATATATTTTATATGTTTAAAATATTAAATAATTTTATTTTGTTTAATTATTATTTTTTACATAGGATTTTAAGTGATTAATAAGGAAATATTCTAAAGATATAGGATTACTCAATTTTATTTTTATACCCTTTTAGGTCATGACGAAGCGAAGCATTTGAAGATAGGCCCGTGCATAGCAAGCCAAGTTTTGTTTTCTCTACAGGCCCGTGCATAGCAAGCCAACGCAAACTTTGTCTAGCTTTGAGACAAATTACAAAACAATGGTGGTCTTTTACACTCACAATTTCCAAACGACAAATTCCTAGTTCATAACAATGGTGATTTGAAGCACTCTATGGACAGAAGCCTCCGTTGCTGATTAAAGGAGCTGATATCCCTTCTAAGTTGGAAGAAGTTAATCAACTGTGCAAGGAAAGAGAGGAGATTTTACAGGAATTGACAGAAAATCTGTTGAGATCACAAGATCAAATGAAGAAGCATGCTAATAAGCATAAGAGGGAGTTTAATTTTGAAATTGGATATTGGGTTTTTATCAGAATACAGCCCTATAGAATGAAATCCTTGGCCAAGAAACCAAATGAAAAATTGAGTCCTAGATTCTATGGACCCTATAAGGTCATACAGAAGATAGGTGCAGTGGGTTACAAGTTGGAACTTCCTGCTGAAAGTAAAATTCACCCTGATTTTCATGTATCTTTACTAAAAAAATCAGTTAAAGCAAACTGCTATCCACAACCATTGCCAGCAGTAATGAATGAGCAGTGGGAAGTTCAGAGGAAACCAGAAAGGATTATGCAGCAAAGACTGAATGAAAAGGTAATGCAAGAAGTATTGATCAAATGGAAAAGTCTACCTCACCATGAGAACAGCTGGGAATTGGTTGAAGACATGAAGAAGGTTTTTCTAGGATTGGACCTTGAGGACAAGGTCCAGCTTCTAGGGGAGGGTATTAATAGAGGTACATGGGGTCAAATGTATTCTAGGAGGTGTAAATAGGAATAAGCTGTTGAGATAACAGAATAGGAGTTAGTTATAACTACCTAACTCAGCAAATGTATAAAAGGAAACAAGTGTTAGAGAGACAGGTACGAAACACAGAAACTAGGAGGTTGTGATTTCGCTCGAAGAATCACTTATATGTGCAGGAGTTTAACTTCAGTTAATAGCATTTACAATCATTTTCCATTTTTTCCGATTACCTATGATCCAGTTCCTATTAATTTGCAAGCCAATCAACTATTTGGTTGTATTTCATATAACCATGCACACACCAACATTAACAAAGCAGATACACAATATATAGCTTGCCTAATACATATTCAAGTAAAGGTAACTTCAAGTATTTAGAAAGGACAATTGTATTTGAAACCAAAAATTATAATATTTAAATACAATTAGTCAACAATGATAATGCTTACCACATGTCTTACAAGAAATGCTGCTACACAGTCATCATTGTTTTTTTGACCAGCAAAAATAATAAGTATATATATATATATGATGAAAATTCTGCATTACAAGAGGTATTGCAAAATAAGCTAGAGAATCAAAACAGAACGAAGGAGGTTTCAAACATGAAAACATGGAAGAAACCTCCAAAGTTCTGACATATGACTAAGATATCAAAAAAATACAGCTTAGTTCTACCCTCCCCTAATTACAAAAGCCTCCCCCATTTTAGAAGACCAGAAATGGAAAGGTAATTGAAAGCCATCCTCCAAATTTCTGAGCCAAGACCAACATAAGAAAAGTGCATCGTCTAACAGATTCTGTCTATTGAACGTAGCTTCCCGGAAAATAATCCTATTCCTGTGACACCATATAGTCCAAGTCAGGGCTACCCACCAGATCTGCCATCTCATCGATCTAATACCGTTGCTTCCATAGAAGGAGTGCTGAGTGAAGTGATCTATAGGAGTTGCTGACAATATGCTTACCACTTTTATCCATGACAGGCTTTCCCACCAAAGTGGTAAGATCCTACTGCAATTGAAAAATAGGTGGGATACATCCTCCTCATGAATCCTACAAAAGGGGCATAAGTTGTCATTGAGTACAACATTCCTTCTGCACAAATTCACCTTAGAAGGTAGCCTATCCCTACACAGTCTCCAAATAAAACATGCTGCCTTATTAGGGACTTTTAACTTCCACATCTCCTTGAAGATACCCTCTTGAGGTAAACTGTTCCTCTCTCTATCAATGTAGTGATAAGCACTTGTCGCTGTGTATATTCAACTCGGATCGGCCTCCCAGGTCCAGGTGTCTGGTTGCTGTACATATATTACCAAATCTTGAATGTCCTTCATGAAGTTTACAGCAGCAACAACTTCCCCCTCCATGAAGTGTCTTCTCCAATTAAGCTCCCATTCCCAACCATTTTGAGTCATTTTACCCATCTGATGAATACAGAGTTGTTGTTGATTAGAAAGCTGGTACAATCTTGGGTATTTTTCCATCAAAGTAGTTCCATCATTTTTCCATCCATCTTCCCAAAATAAAATCCTGTTTCCACATCCAACCTTCCAGCTGATGCCGTTTGAAATCCAATGCCCCTCTTCAAAGGTATTACACAATGAACTAAGATCCCTCCACCAAATAGACTCTTTGCCATTCGTTGTAGTTTCACTTAAGCACCTCCATCCCCCATATTTTGATTCTAGCACTTGTACCCATAGCATCTCTGGCTGGTGGAATAAATTCCAGTACCATTTTCCAAGTAAGGATTGATTAAATTTGGTTAAGTCTTTGATGCCCAGCCCCCCAAGCTCCTTTGGTTGGCAGATTGTCCCCCAACTTACCCAAGCAATCTTCCTTTGCTCATCATTTCCACCCCACAAAAACCGTTTCTGAATTCTCTCCAAGCAAGCTATCACCTTCTTTGGAGCCCTGAAAAAAGACAAAAGAAAAATAGGAATGGAGTTTAAAGTAGACTTTATCAATGTCACTCTTCCCCCGAAAGAAAAATATTTCTGTTTCCATTTGGCTAATTTGCGCTCATATTTGTTAATCAAGGAATCCCACGTCTCAAAGCGTCTTGGATTAGCTCCAATCGGAACCCCAAGATATGAAAAAGGAAACACCAGCCTTCTACAGTTCAGGTATGTGGCAGCATTATTTACCCACTGCTCATTCCTTCCAAAGACCCCAAATATGCTCTTCGCGAAATTAATCTTCAACCCCGATACCATTTCAAAACTCCTCAGCATCACCTTAATGGCCTTCACATTTTTTATTGATGCAGTACCAAAGAACAAGGTATCATCAGCATACTGCAGCAAACTGATATCAACTCCCTTTCTTCCAACCTTATGACCATCAAACAGGTTTTTTGACAAGGCCTCTCTCATCAGTCCAGTTAGGCCCTCAGCCACTATATTGAACAGGAGGGGGGCAAGTGGATCACCCTGTCTAAGGCCCCTTTGTGGTGAGAATTCAGCAGTGGGGCTTCCATTTACCAAAACTGATATAGATGCAGATTTTAAACACCCATCAATCCACTTAATCCACCTAGAACAAAAGCCCATCCTCTTCATCATGTATGACAAGAACTCCCAGTTAACCGAATCGTATGCTTTTTCAAAGTCCACTTTGAACACAAGACAACTTCTGTTTTCTCTTTTTGCTTCATCTACCACCTCATTAGCTATGAGTACACTATGCAGCAGCTGCCTCCCTTGGATAAAAGCTGTTTGTCTATGGTCAATGATGAATGGCAACACCTTTTTCAGCCTAGCAGCTAGAACCTTGGCCACAACCTTATATACACAACCAACAAGTGAAATAGGTCTAAAATCATTTAAACCCTGTGGGTCATGTATCTTGGGAATTAAGGTTATGAAAGATGCATTAGCACCCTTTGGGATTGAACCATTTACATAGAATTCATCCATGAAACGGTAGAAGTCCACTTTGATGATGTCCCAAAAGGCTTTAATGAATTTGAAATTAAAACCATCTGGCCCCGGACTCTTTTCATTGCCACAATCCCACACTGCATTCCTCACTTCCATTGCATCAAAAGGGGCCATCAAAATGTGAAGATGCTACTGTTCAATGACACTAAAATTAGTGCTATCCAGTTTAGGTCTGTTCAAGATGGGCTCCTCAAATTTCTTCTTAAAGAACAGCCTAACTTCATCTTTAACTCTGTCAGGCTCAGCAATCCAGCACCCATCAACCACCAAACCTCTGATCATGTTACAGTTACGCTTCCAGTTGACGGTCATATGAAAAAAATGAGAGTTGCAATCCCCCACCTTGATCCATTTGGATCTGGCTTTCTGCCTCATGATTGAGGCGTTTGCCTGGGCCGCTGACCATAGTTCCTCCTGTAAATGTTTTCTCCTCAGCATTTCTTCTTCAGTAAATCGCCTTCCATCCCCCTCAATTTCTAGCTTGTTAAGTTCATCCTGTATTGTTTTAATCTTCAGCTGCATGTCACCAAAGTGTGTTTTATGCCAAACCTTAATCTGCTGCTTCAGATTCTTAAACTTTTCTTTTAGCACAAAGCCACCCCAGCCACTAGTCGCATTAGAGTTCCAGCCTTCACGAACTAACTTCCTGAATGAGTTATCATGCAGCCAGCAGTCCAATACCCTAAAAGGTTTTGGGCCCCAATCAGCCGGCGATGATGTCAGTATGATAGGGCAATGATCCGAGAAATTACGATCTAGGATGAACTGGGTTGTGCCCTGCCATTTATCAATCCTTCTGCAGAAACCAGCGCTCTATCCAGCTTACTTTTAGCGGTTCCATTTGGCCTGTACCATGTAAAGAGCCGTCCAATACAGGGGACATCATCAACCTCCATATCAGCTATCCATTCATTAAACTCTCTAACAATGCCTTCATCTTGGTATCTCTGACCAATCCCCACCCTCTCTTGGGGTCTTCTGATATTGTTAAAATCCCCTATAACACACCATAGCCCCCGCATGTTTGTGATTCTCACCTGTCTTATATCATCCCATAATCTTCTTTTCAGAACTATGTCACAGGGTGAGTAAATATTCACAATTGTTAGCTTACTGCCATCAGCTAACCATGTTCCCTCCAGATAGATAAATCCAGCCCCAGCCACCTTGTTTTCCACACAGAAAACCTCCTTGCTCCAGATGCATAGTAAGCCACCAGCCTAATTAATTGCAGGAAGGAATTCCCAATTAATATCAGCATCTCCCCACAGTGCCCTGCACATCTTATCATCAATTGTATCTTTTTTAGTTTCTTGAAGGCATAGCATATCCACCCTTTCTTTCAAAATCATATTCCTAATTGCAGCCCACTTAACACCCCTCCCCAAACCCCTAATATTGTATGATAAAATCTTCATCTGTCACAACCATTCTCCCCCATCCTCAGAACCTCTGCCTTATCTCTACTTTCCAAGTCAAGCATACCTTTCATAATATCCACCTGGTTATGACCATCCAAACCCAGTAATTTTGCAACCTCTCAATCGTAGTTAGCATCAACTCTCCAATCCTGGTTTGAGCAACACTGATCATCCTTTGCCTTTGTAGAACCATGATTTATACCTGGGGTTAAGATATTCCACTCCACCACATCCTTAAGGCCACGACCCCTAGATGAAGAAGGGGAGGTGTCTGAAATTTGGTATACAGTCACTGGTTCTTTGCCTTTATTATTGGGCTGCCGGATAGGAGTATCTGGTTGAGCTAGGCTTGTTTGTATGGCCTGAGAATCCTTTTTCCACCCCCTATTTCTGATATACACCTTCCCCTGAAATTTGGGCCCAAAAATCTTAAAGCCCACTTCTTTAGGTTTACTATCAGTTGGGTCTAGAGTAGTGGGACCCGCTGAAACACACTCACCATCTGAATTGCCAACTTTATCACGTGATATCCTGAGCTGGGTTTCCGTATTTGTTGGCATCTGCAGCCCCTGAATATTACCAATGGTTAGATCTTCATTTTCCGAAGTCCACTCTTCCACCGTATCTTCAATAGAATCTACCGCATCCCCTTCCTCCACGCAATCTTTTCTGGCATCAACATCACCTGCTACTCCCGTACGGTTGACATCGCCTTTCCCACCTAAATCCAACAAATCTCCAGCAGCTTTATTGGCAGATTTGTCGAAATTCAAATTTGAAACCTGTGGGTCCATCAAGCCACTGTTTCCGCCAGGTAAAGACTGTTTGGAACAGCTTTGACCATCGGGTAAAGACTGATGGGCAACGTCTGGGCATTTTCCATCTCCCATGTCGCACCTCACCTGGCTTTCCTCGACCGGAGTTTCGGCCACCTTCTCCATACTTTCCGATGCTGCCCACCAGTCCGTGGTGCTTTCTTCCGATATTATCTCTTCCGACGATGAGGCATATCTTCCTCCTTTATGCTTGCACTCACAGCTACCCATCTCCTCACATATGGTAATTCTGTATTCGACCCCATTTATGGATGCCGATACGTTGTGGTGGATACACGGCTGCCAAGGTGTTTTAATAAGCACCCTAGCCCGATCCAACCGAGGAAGGTCATCGGTATCATCATCTAAGTCCACAAAGTCCCCGATACAGGTAACAATCTGCCTAATTGCTTGTGTGTTCCAAGCATGTAACGGAATTCCCCAACAGAGAGTCCATACCAGTCGACAACCAATCTTCACGTCTGGTGAACATTTATGTAGTGTATGGAATAAAGATAGCCCATTTGCTTCTATTTCCCGACACATTTGTTTTGCTTGATGGTCACTGAGCCCCTTCAACAAGACCATATCATCACCCAGGTATTTCGGTGAAACATCATCACCATTCCCCCTCCAACAGAATTCCTCATCCAACCTGTCAAAATGAGATAAGTTTCTAAGCCTACCAATCCATGCGTTGTTATACCAATTCTCCTTTTCCAGCGGGATAGTTAGCTGGACGGTGGAGTGAGACGGAGATATCTCCCCAAGAGCTCTCACCGAAAGTCTTTTCTTGATACCGGAGTGGCTAGAAGATGCTAAGACTTTCGCATAAGATCTATGGTTTGGCGAGTGGTTTGTAGGTATATCATATCTCAATGGTTGTGCCCAAGTTACCTTCTCCTTTCCTTTACTTCTTGTTATCATTTTATCAGTAGTCAACACCCTGTGCTGCTGTGTATCCATCTTTGTCCTTTCTCTACGATGCTTAGGCAAGTTGACATGCATTTTGAGTCCACCGACAACCATACTATCTAGTTTTCGTTCAAGATAGACAGGATCATCAACCCCTTTGAACCTTACAAAACCGTATCTTCTACCGCTCATGTTTATGTTTTTAGCGATGAAAATCTCCCTAACATCACCCCACTTTTTGAATGCTGCCCATAAATCTTTCTCCCCCATATCCTCAGGAAAGCGGGTGAAATAGAATGATGTTATCTCCGGCCCGTCCCTCCAGTCTTGCCTTGCCCATCCTTGCCTCCGAGCCTCTGTGTATTCTCCATGACGCTGTCCATAATCATATCCGTCGCGTTTGAGACATGGTGGTTCCTTGTAGTCCTCACCGGATCTCACTCTATGCCTATTCCTGTGACCCACCCTCACCCACTCACTGTTTCTCTCGCTAAAAGTCTCTCTCATTTCTCTCTTGCAAAACATGAGAGGACTGATATATACACAGTCATCATTGTATTCGGGATCTATGGAGCATGTACTGTAAACTAATCCTCCCCCAGGTTTTACCAATCTACATGTGAAGGAAAAAATAAACTAATCCTCCCCCAAGTTTTACCAATCTACATGTGAAGGAAAAAATAAATCCATGAGGAGTTACCAATGTGTCATACATTATTTTCATATCTACCACAGTGCATATAATAAAATTAGGATACTCAAGTTATTATCTAAGCACAGAAGGCTTGATTCATTACATGATTAGCAACCAGCATGTGAAGCTTTTTTATCACTTCACTCAAAGACACTCAAAGAATTAACTAAACTATAAATAAATGCACACACAGGAACATCAGAATAGCTAAATCAAGTTAATTGATTAACTCCTTTCCCAGAAATATAAAAATAAATTGTGTTATTCATTTGTATGCGATTCTAAAAGGAACATGAGCATTTTACAATAGTACTATCATATGAAATGGCCAGGTTATGTAAACGGACTTATCAATCAAATACCTCAATGTATGCCACCTCAAGTACCTGGCTGGTCATCATTTATGAAGG
Organism: Glycine tomentella; assembly: GCA_007407185.1. NCBI lineage: Eukaryota > Viridiplantae > Streptophyta > Magnoliopsida > Fabales > Fabaceae > Glycine > Glycine tomentella. The sequence continues at coordinate 103,982 of PYAF01003602.1, forward strand.
GAACCCCACTTACGTGAGTGATGATTAATGGTTTGGTTTCAAGTCCTACTACAAGGTATGATCTAATTTTTGCTTATTCAGTCAATTCGTCCACATACATTTGAAAACCTGCAATGTTCTAAGTTTTGGCAAAGGTGTTCCAGTATAGTATTTATTGTGCTCCCTCTTTGTAGGCACATAGCCACAATGCTATGACCTTGACCAAACTAATTTTTGGAAGTTTTGATATTTTAAACTCAGTCCTAAACAGGCCATAAAAGAAATGCCGGAAGTTGAAAATTATAAGCTTTTTGATGTGGCCAACCTCTATAAGAATTTGTTTTGGGGATATTTATCATACGGGTGAAGTTCAGGTTTTGTTTCCCATCTCAATTTTAATGCATCCATCACTGTATGGACAAATTAAAATGCTGAAACATGAGATCATTTACTAAATGCAACATTGATTCATCATAAACTGAATTTTATAACATAACACGGGTGTCTAAGAGTGTGTAGAATTTAAATTCATAAAATTTCATTGCCTGGTCTTCAGTTTTTCTTTTTTCCTTGCTTAACCCAGGTATGTCAGATGGTCTTTTTTGTAAATTTACAAAAAGGTAAATCAACTGAATTTACACTCCTGGATTTGATGGAAGCTTAGCAGAACTGGAGAAGATTTTTGAAATTGCAATTGAAGGATCGGAAGATGAAAAGATATCTGCTGCTGCCATTCTTTGCGGGGCATCCCTAATTTGTGGATGGAATATACAGGTAGTGAAGAGTTACACAATAGAGCATATAAAAACTAATCATTTGCTCAGTTGTGTAAACTATAGAGCACATCCTTCTTTCTAACCACCTTCCCATCCTAATAGAATTTCGATCTCTGTTTAATGCAGGAACACACTGTACATTTCATTCTTAGGTTGTTATCTCCACCAGTTCATGCAGAAAACACTGAAGGAAACAACAATTTCATTAATTATGCTCCAATACTGAATGTACTCTTTATTGGACTTGCATCTGTTGATTGTGTGCAAATATTTTCTCTCCATGGCTTCGTTAAGTTTAATTCAACCCCTAATATAAAATTTAATTTCGCTACTACCACTCTCAACCTTTCCATTAATTACTTGAATTTTTTTCAGCTTCCTTCAATTGCCTCCTTTTTTTATTCCCATCTCAGAGCCTTGGCGCAACAGTACAATTGTTCCTTAGTGATCGGTTGATCATGGATTCAAATATGGAAATAGTCTCTTTCCATAGGCAAGGGGAAGGTTACGTATAATGACCCTCCCCTATACCTTTGCGAAGTGAGGAGTTTCTGGCACTGGGGTACATTAGGTTTTTCTTTTCTCCCTTCCCTCTCTCCATTCATCCCTGAGTCTTCTCATTCAAACCTTTCATTTTACTCCCTTTACTTTTCTCATGCCAGAGCTTTGTAAATGGTTACTCCCTAATCTTCTCCTCCAAGTGCATCTGGCCTATTACTAAACATCCCAGTATGCTTAGCTCCACAACACTACTATAAACATAGTTAAAAGGCAGCTATTTAAGAAACATTCAGTAGACAAATTTATTGTGTATGCCTTATATAGATACACGAGCTTGGATTATTATTATTTGAATTAATGCATTTCCCAATTCTCCAACCAGGTTCGACAGCTTGCATGTTCATTGATGCCAATCTGTGAAGTTTTTGGGTCATGTGTACCGAATATGTTATGGACACTAACATCAGGGGAAGAAATATCTGCCCATGCTGTGTTTTCAAATGCATTTATTCTTCTTTTAAAGCTATGGAGATTTAACCGGCCTCCACTTGAATATGGAATTGGAGATGTACCCACTGTTGGTTCTCAATTAACTCCTGCATAATTACTATTAGCAGAAATAGCAAGTTTATCATCGCCAAATTCTGTATTTGTTGACTCCTTTCAAAAATTAAAAGAGTGGTATCGGCAGCATCAAGCATGTATAGCTTCAACACTCTATGGTCTTGTCCATGGAACCCCATTTCATTAGATAGTTATAGATTAACTTGATGTTCAGAAAGATTAATAGAGGAAGCCAAACTACTATCACATCTGGAAGCAGTAGCTCTTCTGGACCTCCAAATGAAGATGCCTCTACAGGTCCCATGTTGCCTGCTTGGGATATTCCTGAAGCCATTCCCTTTGTGGTTGATGCTGCTCTTACAGCCTGTGCTCATGGAAGACTGTCTCCACGTGAGTTGGCAGCAGGTATGTATGTTTTAATCAGATAAAATCCAATGAAACATACTAAATAGCTTGTAGAACTCTTGATTTCTAAATTACCGAAGACAATTCAGTTTCAAATTCTTGCTGATGTACTTTACCTCTAAACATAGAGCAAGAGCAACCAAATTCATGTTCATGAGAAGCTCGTTCATGTAGACAACAATATCATGATACCAAAACGCCTTTCTTAATATCAGGGCTTAAAGAGTTAGCTTTCCTTTATTCCTGCATCTCTGGCCAACAGAATAAGTTACTTCTCTGCTGAAGTAACTAGAGGAGTTGGAAACCTGTATTTATGAATGGAACAGATTGGCCTAGCCCATCTGCGAATGTACTGAACATTGAGGGACAGATCAGGAAAATTTTGGCTGCGACTTCCATGATACAAGAATCAGAACAGCTTCAACTTCTAATGAATCCATCTGATTCAGAACTTTATAAAGCTAAGGATTAGAGTGACTGACCCTTATACAATATATCATGTACTAAAATGAGTGTTTATAGTCCATCATCACATAATTTTTTTTTCAATCTCTATTATCAAAAGGGTACTTTTTTATGTTTTCCCCTACTCAACAAATAAGTGGCCAAAAAAACTTATGATTATCGTTCTGTATCATGGCATGCAAATTAGCCTTTCAATAAGAAGGTTCTGGATTGATCTTGTTGACATGTAGAGTTTATAACCATTTTTAGAAACTAGGCTAATGATGGTATTTGTCACCTTATAGTCTTTCTCTAGCCCAAGATCAACCATATGAGTTAAAAATATATGATTGTGGATGTTCTTGACTTAACACACATAAAAGCCAAACAAATGAAAATGCCAGCTACGCTCAACCCACATGCTAATCCAGAAGGGGGTAAAAGTACAAAGAGTTCCTGTTTTGATGAGGCTTTACAAAACTTAGAAGCTAAAGATAATTATCCCTATGCTACAAGTTGTTCTTAATTAGGTCTGCTGGATTCCAATGGCCTAAGGTATGTACCATTAAAAGACAAAGCAAAATATCAAGGGAGATATTTGATACATAATATACAACAATGGTGCATTTTGTTCGTATTTGATGTGGTGATGTAATCCATGAAAGTGATAGAAACTATTTTTGACATAAGAACATTGGAAGAATAATAAAATATTATTATTTATTTCCATATCAAATTAATGGCTTCCTCTTTTATTTGACCACTTGCATGTTACATGATTTTCAAACTACTTATAATGGATGTTGCATATAATGGTATGCTTATTTGTTTCCTACATGGCCATGACCATGCTCCAAGTTTATTCCTCTTAGGAAATCAATAGAACACAATGCTTAAGCTACAACTTATGTTGTTGTCATGGAAAACATGTTCACATGTATATTTACATATTTTTAATGCATCTATAACTAAAATCAAGCAAATTAATGTTAGTCATAAACCCATGAATCAATTAAGTAAAAGGGAGGAGGGTCCTCAACAACAACCTATTGAATAATAATCTTTTGTCAGAGTAAAACAAAAAATAAAACAACAGTAATTGTATGAACACAAGTGGCCAAGCAGGAGTGTTGGAATTTTGTTCAGCACAAAGTATAGATGCAAGATGACCACCAAGCAACACGAAAATCCAAGAGCGTTTTCATATGTAATCAAACTGTTCTAAGCAAGATATATTGTGTTATGTATAATTGTCAAATAAAACCAGTGAATGATGTATCGATTTAAATCTAAAATCCCTACTTTAACTTAATTTGCTATCACATTCCAAAGAATATGTCTCTTCTTTGAAGTTTACTGTTGGACTTGGTGTTCTTGTGGAAGTTGTAGGTATTGGTAAGGGGAAGGAAGACCTTACCAACCCTGGGTAGAAAAGGGATGGTGAACCCGATAACCATTACCATTGTTACCTAAAATTGAAGAGGGCCCTTAGGGCAAAAACTTTCAGAGAAGGAGGCCTTGCTAGTCCAGGCCATTGAAGAAAGGAAAATGCAAAGAAGATGGCTGAAAGAGTTGAAAAGAATTGACCACCCTCAAGAAGACCTTCAACTCCAAACTCCGTCGGCTCAAAACAGGCTGGAAGAAGTGGTAGAGAGACTGAATACCACATTAATGCACAAAAATGTTATCATTATGAGCAATGATACACATACCGCTCAATCTTCTAAAACCAGAGACATAACTGGTGGAAATCTTAACAACAACTTGACATATATGGAAATGCTCATACAACTGAAATAGAGGTGCCAGACTATGTGAAGGTACATTTTAAAGGAAACAAAAATGGTCACGGTCTAGAACAAGGATCATACCTCAATAATCTCTGATGGATGACGGCACACAGGTCGAAGTCTAAGACCTTGACAATATGGTTCCACTGGTCAAAGGCAGAGCCGTGTTTATCACTCACACAGTGCAGCTTCACCGAGGAATTGCGGCTCGCGCGTCGTCTCCCCTGCTAACGAAGGGAAAGAAACAATCACTTAGAGAAATTAAGGAACAGAGAACAGAGAGAGAAATCTGGGAGTGAAGTAAGGGAAACTAGAGATTACGAGGTGACGTTGGACAAAGGCGCAGCGTCACCGAATGCAAAGCCACCGAATGAGGAAGACCTTACCAAAGGCGCAGCGTCACGTTGGATGGCAGCGCGTGTGAGGCGATCGAGGCGGAGCCACCGAATGCAGACGAGGGAGTTGGCGGAGGAGTTTAGGGCACGAGAGGGTAGGGCACAAGAAAGGAAAGGCAAAAAAATGAGTTGTCAATGTCGTGGGGACCTTTTTGGAGACGAGGGCAAAACGACTGTGTTTCAAAAAAAATTCTAACATTTTTAAGACGGTTAATCCTAACGTGTCTTTGAAAGCACTAAAACGAAGCCAGTGAAGATGGTTTTGTCGTGAACCGTCTTTGAAATGTTCTTCTTAATTTCAAAAATGCCACCGCCCCACCTTTTAAAACGGTTTATCGGAACCGACTTAAATTGGCTGTCTTAAAATGTAATTTTTGTAGTAGTGAAACAGATTATGATTTGTGTTGCTGAACTTTTATTTTGATCTTCGTGAATCAAATAATTGGCTATAAAGCATTTTGAATTAATGATAATTTTATGATATGTTCACATAATTTATTGTTATTTAGATATTCAGTTTATATCTTTTTATTCCATAAAGATAGGAATATATATTTAGATATTTAGTTTATATCTTTTATTCTATAAAGATTTAATGTTTAGATATGTAATTTATATCTTTTATTCCATAAAGATATTAATGTTTAGATATCCAGTTTATATCTTTTTATTTCATAAAGATAGGAATGTTTACATATTCAGTTTATATCTTTTTATTCTATATTTAGATAGGAATATTTAGATATTCAGTTTATATTTTTTTTTATTTCATAAAAATATTAATGTTTAGATATTCAGTTTATATCCTTTAGGAAAACCTTTTTGTATATGGTCCATTTAATGACTATGTTCACCCATTATCTTATCTCATTCAAGGTTGAGGTATGTGATGGATAGAACTCTTTAAATAGAACTAAATAATTAATTTATTAATGCAATAGAATTAATTTTGGAAATAAAAGAATATTTTGTGATCTTTATAATTTAATTGATTAAAGTCTAGCCATAGCAACTTTAATTATTTAAATTATACATTAAGACTCTTTAGATCACATAAGGTAGATGATATTAAATGTAATTAATCATAATATAATATAGTAGATATTATCCCATAGAAATTTTTATTATATTTTTGTATGATTAATTAGGATAAAATATTAAATTATATTTTTTTTATTTGCCCACAGGGATCAAGAAATATAACTTGATAGTTTTATCATAATGTTTATGTGAATTTAATTGAATTAAAATTTTAGCCCACAGGCAAATTTTATGTCCCTAAATTCATAATTTTATAAGCATGACTTACATTGGTAAAGCATGATACATTATTTTGCCTCAAATTTTAATGATAAGCATATATGTTGAATTATTTTGCAACTATACAACCTATTAATACAATTGTTGTCCCAAAATTGAGAGAAGATTATTTTTCTATATGGAAAGAAATAATTTTGTTGACGTTAGTGTATATGGACATTGATTATGCTATCTTGAAAGTTGAGCCACCAGCAATTACAAAGAAGAGTGAACCAGAGGAGATGGATCTGTATGAGAAATGGGGAAGATCCAACTGACTTTGTGTGATGTTCATTAAGACTAAAATACAGGCTGATATTAAGGGCTCAGTTGAACAGTATGACAATGTGAAAGTGCTCCTGAAGTACATTGATGAACAATTTGAGACTTCAGAGAAGGCATTGGCCAATACCTTAATAATCAAATTTCCTTCCATGAAGCTCAATACTCTGACGGGTGTGCGTTAGCACATCATGCATATGAGGGACATTGTAGATCAACTAAAAAACTCTAGAGGTGGACATGTCTGACTCCTTTCTGGTGCATTTTATTATTAATACTCTCCCAGCACCATATGGTCCATTTAAAATATCTGACAACACATAAAGATAAATGGTCTATTTATGGATGTCAAATCTATTATAAATCATACATACAGATATTTGTTGTCCAGACATGGACGCAAGTAGTCCGAAATAATTTATCACCTTCATAGACGATTATTCACGATATATGTATCTCTACTTACTTCGTTCTAAAGATGAAGCTTTAGATGTCTTTAAAGTTTTTAAGACCGAAGTGGAAAAGTGTAACGCCCCAGCTACAACCGGAGTCATTACCCAGCCTTAATTACCAACATTACATATAATCATCAGAGTTAAGCAGTTTGGAAGCATACAATAACATAAACAGGGCATCAACAAATGCCATCATCATATACACTGTACATATATCATGGTGAATATACATCAAATTCCTGTGTCTTATACAAAACTGTACATAAACTTCCCTCTCGGGGGTACAAAATAAAACCAAAGGCTTAATACAAAATATCAGAGTCATCTGCTCATATCATCTAACCTAAGGTTTACAAATCCAACTATCCCTGCATAGGCTTCTTGCCTTGGGATCTATCTGCTCCGCTTGATGATTCACCTGCAAAACATAAGCCCCACACACGGGGTGAGATATAAAATCTCAGTAAACTCAGGGCCCTTGAAGGTATTTCCTTCCCCTCGTTCACTTTCCAACATACACATAGATACAGCATATCCAAGATATTCAAAATCATAATCTCAACCATATCATCATCAAGCAACCAATAATCCCAATTCTCATCCACCTGGCCACAACCAGGTGCCTCAAGCACTACCTGACCACAATCAGGCCATAAACCACTACCTGACTACAATCAGGCTATAACCACTACCTGACTACAATCAGGCTATACTCATGGCATACCGCCAATCATCACATCCAACTCTATCCTCCTGAGGCTACCTCTAGATATATAGGAACATCTCCTCTCAGGAGGCTACATCTATACACTAGGAACATTTCATGCCAGGATTCAATCATCTGCATGAGGCTACATCTGTATATATAGGGACATCTCCACTTGAGGAGGCTATGTTGCGCGATTTATGCGAATATGTTTACGGCAAGTGCACCGATCGTTTAACAAGTAATAAAGTGTAAGTAAAGTATCGTCTCCACAGGGATTGGAAAGATTCCGCAATAATTATAAAGATTATGATTGAACAAAAAAAAAATACGCAATTGTAGTTGAATGATTGTGTTGAATTGAGAATGAAAATTAAACAAAACAGTAAAATTAAAGTCAAGAAATTACCAATGAGAAATAATTGTGGTCAGGCACAATCCCTTATAAGCATTACCTCCTTCAATTGACTGAATATTCTAACTTGAAGTTTACATAAGATAAATCTCTCTTATATTCGTAAATCCTAGAACTACTAGAGTCATAACCAGTGATTTAACCCTTTAATTTGATCGAGAACCCTAACCTTCTAGCGATTCTGTCAAACTAAGAATTCAGAGAACAAATCTTATGGGTTCGTGTTATGTTTACTCGGAGAATAAGTCTTTTCTATTTTAGTTAATCCCTAATGTCTTAGTGAATTAACCCTTTAAACTGAGTTTGTAACCTAATGTCTTAGTGAAACTAGTCAGTTCAAGCAATTAAAGAACATATTATAACCTCCGCACTCATGCATCCCTATGTCTAGGTGAAGAACAAGTG
>PYAF01003602.1:112497-129220 GCA_007407185.1 Glycine tomentella
CAGCCATAGGCTTCAAGAACACCAAAGCAATTGGATGAAACATGATTCTGCAGAACTTTGACTCAAATCTTGATTCCTAGGGTTTGCTCTAACTAAAACTCTCTATTCTCTGTATATTTCTGTCTAAGTGTGTCTCTCTCTGGCTAGGTGTCTCTATTATATCTAGTATTTTAATTATAGTAACTGATCAAAAGCCATCTCCTATTTTCGAAACATATATCTTCTTAATTCAGGAAAGAAAATCATAACCACGCGAGTCGCGTGATTTGGCAGAAAGGATTGGCGCGTGTCGCGTGGATCTGAAGTGTCTCGCGTGGAAGGACAGAGTTGATTTCCTTATTTCTTTGAGTACTGACGCGACCCGCGTGGATCACCAAGTGTGTCGCATGGACAAGCAGAGCTAAAATGGCTTAGATCTTAAAGTTCCCACGCGACTCACTTGAATAATGGCGCGACCCGCGTGATCTTCTCTGGTCTTCCAAGTGGATCGCGTGGACGGTGGCGCGTGTCGCGTGATGCTCCAGATCTTGTTTTCTTTGTTATTTGCCTGTAAATCCCTCTTTTTGACCTGCAAACGCTTAAATGGTATTAAAATACTTTATATAATCTAAAATACTAAACATGGTTAAATTTAGAACTATTTCCTAACTATTTAATAACAATATGACCTAAAACTAATCTATAATTAAGATGTGTTTGCAACACATCAGGCTACATCTATATAACAGGAACATCTCATGTCAGGATTCAATTATCTACATGAGGCTACATCTGTATATATAGGAACATCTCCACTTGGGGAGGCTACATCTATATAACAGGAACATCTCATGTGTTTAGCGGAGGCTTCATCTGTATATATATAGGAACATCTCAATCAAGAGGCTACATCTATATATAACAGGCACATCTCCTTCTAACGAGGCTACATCTGTGTATATAGGAACATCTCCATTCGAGAGGCTACATCTATATCACAGGAACATCTCGTATCCTATCTCAACACAACTGCCTGAGGATGCTACATCTGTGGATATAGGGACATCTCCATTCGGGAGGCTACGTCTATATCACAGGAACATCTCGCTGCAGGTCTTACTCAATCTCAAGTCATCTATCCTACTACCATAGGATTATATCCATCCAATTCCAGAATTCACATTCAAAACATACCGTTCCCTCTTCAAAGGGTTTAGCATACATCTCAAGCATATATATATATATATATATATATATATATATATTCAATACATAGCATTCCCTCATCAAAGGTTTCAGCTTGCATCTCAAGCATATCACACCAATACAGATCATACATGTCATCCCCTCATCAAAGGGTTTAGCTTACAACTCGAGTATACACATTCAATGCATAATATCCCCTCACCAAAGGGTTCAGCTTATATATATCAAGCATGTACAACCAATACATGTCATTCCTTCATCAAAGGGTTCAGTTCACATCCTTAAGCATATACATTCAATATCTAACAATCCCTCATCAAAGGGTTCAATCCCCATTCAATATATAGCAATCCCTCATCAAAGGGTTCAATTCACATTCAATATATAACAATCCCTCATCAAAGGGTTCAATTCACATTCAATATATAACAATCCCTCATCAAAGGGTTCAATCCACATTCCATTCATGTTCCACACACATACAATATATCACATCAAAAGCATTCCCCCGTCTGGAGCTTGGTGGAACACAGCAAAGGACATACAATCAAGGTCCAAGAGCTTACCTACTCTAAGCAAGACACCGGCTTCCCCGGTACCGTGGCTAACACCACCAGAGATATCAAGCTCACGTCCTACACAAGCAAACACATAATGTGTCAACAACGGTCCTAAGCCGTTAGAACGAAAGGAACTACAATCTCTTTCTACAGAGCACATGACTAATCACTTTTACCAGTGATTCTCAGACCCTCACTAGGATCCCTCTCGGCCTAACCAAGGCCTCAGAGTCTCTCCTAAGACTCTGCTCAGGCTAACACAAGCACATCCATGCCTTAGCCTTATCATGTCCAAGCTCAACAATACAACCCATAATCAGCTCATGGACAACATCTATACCGTCCCAAGAGTACTTTATCATCTACTCTAGGGTTCACAATATCCATGCACTCAATCCCTTTCTCTATACATGCATAACTCAGAGCCAACAATCAAACTTCATCAATAATGATTTCTGAAGGCTCTAACATCATCACAACAACCCCCTGAACACAAGTCTCTACAGGACCCTGGGCTAATTCCAACCCCATCACATATGGGTTACTGTTCATGCAAACCCCCAATCTCAAAATCAAACGGAGAAACTTGAGTTTCTTATCTCAACAATGTCAAAGAAGACCCTGGGACCACCTCCTCGAGCTCTGGTGTCCTTTCCACGCAATGGGTCTCAGCCTCTCTCAAGTTCTCTGAGCTCTTCCTTGGGGATTCCAAAATCTACTCAAAAGGGGTTTTTGATGAGAAATGGTGAGTGATTCAAGCTTCCCAAGTGTTTCTCTCACAAGAATAGGCCATAAGCAAGTGTTTTGATCAAGATATTTGGCCCTAAGAAGCTTAAGGAAGTCAGCAATGGAGGTCTAGGGCAGAAATGGGGAAGATGATTGCGCGAACTGGACTAAAGCATAGCCCAGATTTAACCTCCCGCGCGGATCGCGCCAAACCTCGAGCGGATCGCGCCATATACTCGAACATCCCACGCAGTTAGTGCCAAACCCACGCTAGTCGTGCCATATGTTCGAATCCACTGCCCATATTTTGGCTCCCGCGCTGACCGCGCCATAACCGCGCCACAGATTCGAACCATCCACGCTGGTCGCGCCAGATCCACGTGGATCGCGCCAGCTGTTCGAACCCATTGCCCTGATTCTCACCTCTCGCGCTGATCGCGCCATACCCGCGCTGATAGCGCCATCTGTTCGACCTTACCACGCTGATAGCACCATACCTTTAAGATCTGAAATAGACCAACCAATTGCGGACTTGTGCTCCTTGAGTACTTTGATTAACTTTTCTTCTTCAAACCATTCCAGCCCTCTGTTGATGATGACTGGATATGTCTCATTTTCACCAAGGAAGACATACTTCAAATGTTCCGACAATTCTTTTGACTCAACTTTTGGAGCACCGGAAGGAATGTCATCTTCCTTTACTTCCAGCTCTTCTAGCAATGGTGTTGCTGATTTTTCTGCAGCTTTTTCTTCTTCTTCAATCAACTCCTTTTCAGCTGCATTTTTCTCTGTTGTAAAATTATCTACTGCACTGTTTTCTACACTTTCAAGTGCTGCAATCATGTCCTCTGCTGCATAATTTTCTGCATAATTAGTTACTGCAGCAAATTCCTCTAATTTTGCATCTTCTATGGTTTTTAAATCTGCTGTAATTCCTGCACAAATAGCATTATCCAACACATCTAATCGAAAACAATCATGTTCATCAGTTGGATGTTTCATAGCATCAAAAACATTAAACACAACAGATTCATCGTTCAATCTTAATTCAAGTTTCCCTTGCTCAACATCTATTAGGGCCCTAGTAGTGGCTAAGAAATATCGACCTAATAGTAAGAGAATTTCACTTTCCCCATCCATATCTAGCACAATAAAATCAGCAGGGAATATGAATTTGTCTACCTTAACTAGAACATCTTCAATAACACCGGAAGGTGTTCTTATGGACCTATCCGCTAATTGCAAAGATACTCTAGTAGGCTTTAGTTCAGTTATGCCTAGGGACTTACACATAGATAATGGCATCAAATTGATACTAGCCCCTAAATCACATAAAGCTCTCCCTACATTAATATTGCCTATAGCTATAGGGATATTAAAACTTCCAGGATCCTTCAATTTAGGAGGAAGTTTCCTTTGTATAATCGCACTACACTCTTCCGTGAGTGCTATAGTTTCACATTCTTGCAGTTTTTGTTTCTTAGAAAGAAGTTCTTTCATGAACTTTGCATAATTGGGCATATTAGCCAATGCCTCTGCAAATGGTATATTAATATGTAACTTCTTAAACATTTCTAAGAACCTGGAAAATTGTTGTTTCTGCAGTTGTTGCTTTGTTAGCTCCGGGTATGGAGGCTTCTCAAAGCGAGAAAAATCCCACTTCTTTGGTTGCGGTGCAGATTTTGGTTCTTCAACATTTTCTACAGCTTTTTCCTTCTCTTTTTCTATTGCTGCAGAATTTTTCTCAGCTTCCCTCTTCTTATTTACTTCATGCCCTTCAGGTGTAGTTAATACTTTTCCGCTTCTAGTTGTAATGGCCTTGGCATGTTCTCTTGGATTCACAATTGTATCACTTGGAAATTGACCTTGCAGTCTCTCAGCCATTTGCTTTGCAAGCTGTCCAATTTGATTCTCCAAGTTTCTAATGGAAGCATCTTGATTGGTCCTATGAGCTCTTGTTTCAGCAATGAATTCCGCTGTGGGTTTTGACAGTTGCATCACCACTTTTTCCAGCTCAGAGGGTTCCTTGTTTGGGATAAGAGGAGGTTGCAAGTAGTTATTGGATTTATAATCCAAACCACCTCCTTGAATTCTTCTTTGATAGTTATTTCCAGCTGCATAATTGTTGTTTCTTTGATATGGTTGCTGCTGGTATGGTTGTTGCTGCTGTCTTTGATCGTTCCAAACACCGTTTACCTGCACAGGGTCAGCACCAACAAGAATAGGACAAGTATTGGATTCGTGCTCACCTTGGCAATACTCACATACTGTGCGTGGTTGATTAACTGCCACTTGTGCTGCAGAAACTTGCAATCTATCGATCTTCTCGGTTAATTTGGCCAGTTGATGTGCCAAAATCTTTTGTTCTGCAAGCATTGCGTCATTAGTGGAAAGTTGAATCGGTTCTTTCTTTGGCTGGTGTGTCATACTTTCGTTTTCATTCCGGGCCAAAGAGTTGATCAGCTCATATGTTTGTGCGGCGGTCTTGTACCTTATAGTTCCTCCAGCTGCAACATTCACTATCATACGTGTTTCAGGAGTCATGCCATTGAAAAATATTCTTACCTGCTTACCTACAGGCATATCATACTATGGACATCTAATGATCAATTCTTGGAATCGGTTCCAAGCGGCGCAAAGAGACTCTCTTCCATTTTGTGTGAAATTGGTGATTTCATTCACCAAACGGTTATACTTGTCCATGGAAAAGTACTCTGCAAAAAATCTTGAGACTAGATCCTCCCAAGTTGCAATGCTATTAGATGTCTGACGGTTCAGCCACCTCAAAGCATGTCCTTTTACAGCAAACGGAAATAGACTCAATCTTACAGCGTCATCGGAGACTCCTTGGTGTCTAATGGTGTCACAGATTCTAAGGAATCTGTCTATAAAGTCATGTGGGTCTTCCGAATCATCTCCTCCAAACTGACTGCATTCCATCAATGATATCAATGAAGGATTTATATCGAAGTGATTAGCTTGGATTGGTGGTCTCACAATGCTGGAGTTGGGTCTTGTGAACATAGGAGCCAGAATATCCTCCATTAGTTCATCTTCAGGTCGCGGTCTTGGCGGAATAGGTTGTTCTTCTGCCATCTCTTCTTCTGACTCAAATTCGGGAAGCGAATCAAAGTCGAATTTTTCTGCTTCTCTCCTTCTTTGCCTAGCTAGTCTCCTTCGGAGTGTTCTCTCAATTTCAGAATCGAATTCCAACTCTTCAGAGCTAGCTGAACCTCGCATAAAAACTTAGAGAAGCGATGAGTAACAAAAAGTTTCAATCACAATTATAAGAAATTACTGTGAAATCCGTTACCAATTCCCCGGCAACGGCGCCAAAAACTTGTTGTGCGATTACGGCAAGTGCACCGATCGTTTACAAGTAATAAAGTTCAGGTAAGAAGAGTTATCGTCTCCATAGGGATTGGAATAGTTTCACAATAAAGTTAACAGTATGATTGAAAGCAAACAGAAAATACGCAGAAAGTGTTGTGAATTGTTGATTGGTTGTATAAGTAAAAGAACAATTATAAGAAATTAAGCAGTAAATTGATTCGAGGAATTACCAATGGATGAAAAATTGTGGTCAGGTACAATCCCTCATAAGCGTCACCTCTTTCACTTAACTGGTTATGTTAACATTAAAGTTTACATATGATGTATCTCTCCTATATTCGTAAATCCTAGATAACTAGCGATTTCACCCTTTAATTCGATCAAGAACCCTAAACCTTTAGTGATTCTGTCAAACTAAGCATACAGAGAATAAATCATATGGGTTCGTGTTATGATTACTCGGAGAATAAGTCTTTCCTATATTAACTAATCCCTAATTTCTTAGTGAATTAACCCTTTAAACTGAATTCATAACCTAATTCCTTAGTGAAATTAATCAGTTTAAGCAATTAAAGATCATATTATAGCTCCGCTATCACGCATCCCTATTCCTAGGTAAAGAACAAGTGTTATTTTTAACAAGTCAGAAATTACAACCCCAACGTTCCCATTGCGAATTATAACTCTCAGTACTTATCTAGGGTGATCAATTCTAAACAAGATGAAATAAAAGAGCAGATAAGAATAAAGAAATCAAAACATATGCATTCAATACTAGTCAAGTTACAGAGGATAACTCATAAGTTCATGACCTTCCCACAATAAGATGATTAGCTAGCCATAGGCTTCAAGAACACCACAGCATAAGAAGAATTCATAGTTGTGCAGAACTTTGGCTTTTTAATCTTGATTCCTAGGGTTTGCAATGACTAAAGCTATGTTTCTCAATGTATTCTAATGTATTTCCCCTCCCCCTCTAACTCTGTTCAGAGGCCTAATATATATAGAATCGTGTAATTAAGGTAAGAAAACCAAAAGCTAAACCTAAATATAAAACAGATCTTTTAAATAAGGAAACTAAATCGACTCCACGCGACCAGCGTGATGTTTCGCGCTACTCGCGCGGGACTGCAGAAAGTATGGTGCTGACTGCGTGAAAATGGCGCGACCCGCGTGGCCTGGCAGAGACAAAATTGCTTATCTTTCGAGTTCCTAACGCTAATGGCATGGATTTGGCTTCGATGGCGCCATACATACTGTCCTTCCACGCTGGCTGCGTGGATTCCACGCCAGCCGCGTGGTGTCTTCCAGTAACTGTTCTTCATCCCTGCACATGGCGCGACCCGCGTAGATATCGTGCTACTCACGCGGGACTCCAGTCCTTGTTTTCTTCCTTCTTTAGCTTGAGTTTTCCTCTACTTGGCCTGAAATTGCCAAATTGGTATTGAATTAGCTTAAGACAATAAAAATACTAAACTGAACTAATTCTATTCTATTTTTCTAATTATTTGATAAAAATATATCTTAAAACTATATTAAAAATAAGATGTGTTTGCAACACATCATTATCCAACATGGTGTATGGATAAGGAGTTTCATTTTTGGGCTTAGAATTATGGATTTCATTTCTAGGCTATTGAAGATATACTATGATAATTCAGCTGCTGTTTTTATGGCTAAGAATAACAAAAGTTGTAGTCGAAGCAAGAACATCGACATTAAGTATCTAGCCATAAGAGAATGTGCTAAAGATAATACAGTAGTTATTGAACACATTAGCACTGAATTAATGACTGTCGATCTTTTAAGTAAGGATATGTCACCGTTCAAATTACGAATCATGTGGAAAGGATGGGACTTGGTTCCCATATGTGATTTTCATTGTAAGAATGATATTAAGCAACTCTATTGTGATGTTTTCATTCAGTTTATGCGCATCTACAGTTATTTATTCTAAAAAACATCAATTAAGTTTGGACCTAGAATAAACATTGGGTTTATTCATTAAGTTGTATGAGCTTGAAAAATATAATGCAATGTAATACATGGAAGGTACTACTCGTGTATATCTTAGAGGAACTATCACCATGATTCATATATGTATTTTATTTCTCACTAAAGTGTATGATAAAATATGTGGATCAAGTGGGAGAATGTTGGTGTATTTTGATTGATTAAATCAAAACCACATAAGGTGGTTCACTCACCTTATCTTCTTAGGATTAAGTTGTTGTTAATCTTATCAGTTAATCTTATCCCTTATCTGTTTAGCAACTAAACTCACGTTTTATGCATATAAAAAATAATCTCTTTGATTGGAAGAGATTATAAAAGGAGATGTGCATCATGGCCAAGGTCTCTGTGCTTGTTATCTGAAAATCTCAATACACCATCAGTGAGTGATAATGAAAGCATAGAAGATCCTTAATGCAAAAGTCAAATTAGTTTGGAGACTTATAAACTGTTTATAGATTACTTGAATCACATATAACTGCAAATCATCTTCGAGCAAACAAGAAAAATAATGGCAGAAGGTATTTATGATCTTAATTTTTTTCGCATTTAATCTAATTGCTTATATTGATTGTGTATATGCATGATTAAATTATTTAGTTTTTCTTACATTTGGCACAATACACCCTTCTCCACGGGTTCTTCTCAGCCGGACCCGGATAGTGCACTCTTTTGCACGTTCTCACGCACAAATGGAGTCAGTGTCCGAAAATCTGGTTTGCATCTGAAAACTATGTACATGTGCTAACGTATCTTAAATGTATCGATCCGGGATTTTTATTTTATTTTTAATTGAATAGTGACCGACGTGTACATTTCCCTTGAGAACCTTCTAATTCTTAAATGTAACATATCTTAAACTATATATGTACCTTTTGCAGTGTGTGAGCGCATCACACAATCTCCACCAAGGAGTTGGCTGAAAAACTTCATTTCCCTTGAGAACCTTCTAATTCAAGATTGCTATAAATTAGAGTGTCTACCCGAAGGTTTCAAGTCTTTGAGCTCGGGCTTTATGAATGCTCTGACTTGAGTTATATACCAGAAAGCATAGCCAAACTCGCGTCCCTTTGCAAACTAGTGATTTCTAACTGCAAAAGATTAGATTCACTGCCCAAAGGACTAGAAATGCTCTCTCAAGTATTTAGATACATTGATCATTACGGATTGTACCTTGTTAATGCAAAGGTGTCAGCCTGAAACAGGCAATGATTGGCCACAAATTGGTCATATAAAAAATATCCTGCTGAAGCAAGGTTCTCAAGCCTTGAGGAAGGGCTGGTTTAGGGAAAGATTTCTACTTTTGAAATGCTAAGACTGGTTAACAAGAATAAGAGAAGTATCTTACGCTTCATACGCTCACTCACAATTCCTTCTTCATGTTCAGCTTTTGTAAGTGAATTACATACTGTGCACGTCTCAGTTCAATATATATATATATATATATATATATATATATATATTATTGAATTCTGCTTGCATGTAGGTTGTAACTTGTAACATCGTCTTCTTTACATATTTTATTTTTATTTGAGAAATAAGCGCTAGGACAATAAAATAGGCAAAAAATTAAATTAAATACAAATTAAATAAAAAAAATTAGAAAAATGGTGTAAAAATGCAAAAAATTGGCAAAATGGTGCAGGCCAACACGCCCATTTGGGGCGTGTTTAAACACGCCCAAATGGGGCGTGTTTGGCCCAAATGGTGACACGTGGCAAGGAAAAATGGGAGTGCAGGGTTTTCGCGATTTTTTCGTAAATTACGGAAGGTCATAACTTTTGACTGGGACGTCCGATTGACGCGAAACCGGTGGTCACGCGCTCGAAATTGAGAGGAGAAAAGGCTTGGACAAGTTTCCAAAGGGTACTTGCCCAAAAATTTTTCCTAAACGAGGCCTCTAAGTACCTCAAAAATGCGATTTTGTCTTTCAGCCTCCAAATAATTGCTCGTTTTTTGATTTTTTTTACTTAATCGATTAGTGAATTGCATCCTATTTTTTGTTTTTTCAATTACTTCATTCAATTTCGAGCGTTTTGACATAAAATACGCCTCCATCGGACATTCCTATAAAAATTATGACTGTCTAAAGAATTTGCTTGACATATATATATGGGTGCAAACAGGTCAGGTCAGACTTCGTTAGGCCTGGCCTGACCTGTTTTTTATTTTTTCAATTACTTCTTTCAATCTCGAGTGTTTTGACATAAAATACGTTTCCATCGGACATTACTATTTATCTTAAATTTGCTTGACATATATATATTTTTTGTTACTTGTAATGCTATTTATCTTAAATTATATTACTTTTACAATTCTTTCTACAATTTTTATTTTCTTTCTATTTAATTCTCTCGTCTTTTTGTATAACATATTGTACATTTTATCTGGATATTACACTGTACTATATATTGCAATGATTTGATTTTCAGGTTTTAATTTAAATTTGGAAGAACAGAGCCATATAGGAAAGAGGTAATGGAGAAAAATACTCAGTTCTATTGTGGTTATCAAACTGTAGTCCTTCTAAAAATTATTTGTCTACTTCAATGTCTTTGGAATTTTTTAATATTACCAACAAAGTATTCTTCAATTTATTAGAACTAATTTAAAGATGTTATTTTTAAAAATCTAAATAACAAGAACGTTAATATTATATTGGTTCAAGTAAAATTAAAAATAAATATTTTAAATAAGATCTTGACTTTAATAAATAAATAAAAATTAGTCATCAACTTTGACAAAATTTAGTAATAATGGATCCCTTCTATATGCATGCATATTATTACATATATACGGACAGATGGATAGTTATGTACATACATGACAAGATTTGAATTTCCTATATGTCTGGCATTATTTACGAGATCACAAGGAAGTCCTTAGATCAAGGAGAACTAATGTACAAGTAGGAATGGAAATAAGTCATGCCACCTATGAGGGATCTTTAGTTTAACTTAATTTATTTATTATAAAGGTCAAATTTTAACTTTTTAAAAAGTCTATTTAAATAAAAAGATTGGACTCAAGCTTTACAAAAAGACTAGCCTATATATATATATGTATATTAAAATTAAAAAGATATAAATCAATCATTTTAAAAAAGAAATAAAATAAGATAAGATAAAATCTAAATAGCCTACCTTACTTAAAAGAAAAAATATAAAATAGGAAATTTGAAATCTTTGTAATAGGTTTGTAAAAAAGCATATATATATATATATTAAAACTAAAAAAAATATAAATCAATCTTTTTTTTAAAAAAAATAATTAAAATAAGATAAGATAAGTAATCTACTTGAAAGATAAAAAAGAAAAAAGAAAATTTGTAGGTTTGTAAATTGTATAAAAGCAAAAGGAGTTAAGTTTATTTATTTACCATAAGTCCATAACTTCCAAAAGCATAAGGCTGGTTGGCTGGTGACTGCGTTGCGTGATCTTCATCCACTTTTGTTGTTGCACTGTTACTCCCATACAAAAGGTAATTTTAATTGTTTTGTTGACGTTCTCGTAAAAAAAAAAAAAATCTGATTGTGAGTTTGTGCTGTTTGTTATTCTTGCTTCTTCTTTTTTTTTTTGTTGGAAAGAATATCACCGTTAAACAGAAATCCTTCTTCATCGTGGTTGTTCTCGTCAAACAACAGTAAACATAATTTTTATCATTTTTCTATATTTTTAATTTAATTTTTGTTGTGGTTGTTTAAAAAAATATAATGTACCTTAGGTTTATTTTTTTAGTTTTAATAGTAAAGTATAATTTTTTTTGTGATTAAGAATTATTAAAGTATGTCAATATGTGTATTTCTTTATATTAAATTAAAAAAAGTATTATGTGAATTCTCGAAGTTTCACTAATATATAATATTTATTGTAAAATAAGCTTTTTAATAGGCTCGTAGGTCAAGCTAGGTTTTTAAATAGGCTAAGACAGGCCTAGAAAAAGCCTATAAAAGATAAATAGACTAGGCCAGACTTGATATTTTTAAATAAGGTCAAAGTCAGGTCTAAGCAAGTCTGGCTTGACCTGACCTATTTTCATCCCTATATACAAGACACTTACATCTTTTGTCCTTTTTTTCACGTGCATGTAAATATTTTTTGTTGGGCCAGACTAGGTTGGCCTGCATGTTAAATGGATTACTACATTAGTCATTCCTGTCTGTATTTATTCATGCTAATCCCTTTTACTTTAATTAATTTATACTGACTTTACTAAGATCTCTATCGCCTATGCTATTAGGAACTCCTTATAGTAGTTTTGTTTTGTTTGGGTGCTCACAACCGCCCAATTAATAAAAATTGCCACACAATCGGCGAGTTTGATAACATAAGCTTGATTATTCAATTGAAAAATAAAAATCTTAAAACATGTACATAACTGTCCAGTGTATGTTGGTTGGTATTACTGCTGCAGTGCTGCACTACAAAAATTACTTCTACCAAGGACGAATGCAAAATCCACATTTTCATTAACCTGATGAGAAGCTTGATTATACGAATGCAAAACCGTCCAATGTATTTTGGATTTCCTGCTGCACTAGATGAATACACAAATGCAGCATACGGATGTATTTTATAACATCCCTCTCCATCAAATTTCCATTTAGACCACTGAACGAATAGCCCAACTTTAGAAGAATCCACATTAATGCAGGCAGGACATTATATGAAAGCTTGCAGCAGGACAAACAAACCCATCCAGGACAAAAAAAAAACGTGAAGTTGTCAAATAATTGAGATTTTTTTTTCTTTTCCTTCCACGTTTTTAAGCTAAGGTAGAGAATAAGAATACATAAAAAGTATAAATACAAATATAAGCATTCAATTAAATATTAAATATTCAATGCTAAATAAAATATGAAACATTCACAAGACTAATACCTAATAAAAAATATAATTATAAGCATTCAATTAAAGATTAAACATTCAGCACTAAATAAAAAATCAAATATCCCCAAAACTAATACTTAACCTAATAGCAAAATACCAAAGTTTTAACACATCAAATGTCACGCACGTGTAAAATGATTAAAGTCAAAAGAGTTTGTTGTTACGTGAACTAGCATGCAGGCTTCATAGACTAGCTCACAAAGTTCACAGGTTTTACAGGCTGGTCCAAAAATCCTTTTATAATTAGATGTATTAAATTCTTTTAGGCCTGTAATTCGCACATATCTTGGGCTTCAAGAATTGATATGCGAGCTCAAACCCATATACCCACCCCTAGTAATGCCATGCCGACATGTGTTGAACTTTCATTTCATCTGCCAAGTCAACGCTATGTTATCACTTAGATGTTATGTTAGTAAATTTCATTATAAAATTGACAACAAATAATGGTGAATCAAAATTGCAAAAATTTTAAAAATGTGATGTATCTCTCGAAGTTTGTAGGTTTTACATGTCGGGCCAAAAATCCTTTATAATTAGATGTATTAAATCTTTTTAGGCCCGTAATTCTCACATATCTCACAGGCTTCACAGATTGATCTGCGAGCTCGAACCCATATACCCACCCCATTTCATCTTCCATGTCAACAAGTCAACGCTATGTTATTACTTAGATCTTACATTAGTAATTCCATTATAAAATTGGCGACATATAATGATGGATCAAAATTGCTAAAATTTTAAAAATGTGATGTATCAATGTGCAATAAAATTTTTAGGGACTAAAATTGTACAATCATAAAACTATAAAAATCAAAAGTGAATTTAGCCTTATCTAAACAAAGAAGTTGAGAGATAAAAAATTTAAATTGTCCTATCTAATTGAAAATATTTAAAATGAATGAAATTTAGTTGAAATAAATAAATTTTCATATATTTTAAATTTCTTAAAATTTTAAAATCTCTTAGTCTGAAATGAATTAATCATATTAAAAGATTTATAGCCTATTCTTATTGAGAACTTGACCCAGCCTTTTCTTTTGGTCTTACCATCCTAGATCTTCATCCAACTACCAAAGAATTACAGTGACATTAAATGATCTCGTGTATGAGTCTCAAGTCCCTTAAAATATAAAGGTAAATAATCATTTTCGTCCCTAAATGTGTAGAGTGCTGACAAATTTGTTTTTAAAAGATGAAAATTCAAATGTTAGTTTCTAAAAGTGAAAAAAGTGCGACAAATCTATCTATCAGTTAACTTTCATTCATTACCGTTAATGAAAGAGGTTAAGTGACACATTTAGGGATGAATTTGCCAACGCTTGACACATCTAGGGACGAAAATCACTATTTATCCAAAATATATTTTAATTTTTATCTTTCTCCCCTTTTTTAATCAATGCAAGCATAATATTATAATAAACGCTTAAAAATATAGGAAAACAAACATAAGTTAGAACAAACATAATAATAAGTATAATATTAATTAATAAACATATTTGTCTATTGTTATGAAATTTCTAATATGATAGTATCTTACCCAAAATATAATACTCAAACAAAAATGCACACAACCATTAAGTTAATCCTTACTAAAAAATGAGATCCAACTTGATTTTGTCACTATCTTATATTGTCACAATAGAAATTTCAGAGCAACATATAGATTATGCTTATTATTTTGTTTGTTCTAACCGATGTTTGTTTTCCTATATTTTTTAGTGTTTATTGTAATATTATACTTTTAACGATTGAAAAAGGGAGAAAATAAAAATTAAATTATATTTTGGGTAAATAGTCATTTTTGTCCCTAAATGTGTAGAACGCTGACAGATTCATCCATGAATGTACATCATAGGCTCTTCCATTAAGGTGGTAACTGATGAAAGTTAATATATGGATAAATTTGTCGCACTTTTTTCACTTTCAAAGACTAAAATTTGAATTTTCATATTTTAGGGACGAATTTGTCAGTGTTCTATTCATTTAATTGACGAAAATGACTATTTATCCAAAATATGATTTTGGTTTTAGAGAATACTTTTTCTTTATTTGTACTTTATCCTTATATTTATTTATTTTATTTAGTTTTTTAACTTTGGCTAAGGTGGATTATAACCTTGTTAGCATTTGCCTATAAAAATAGTAACTTGTAGGATTGTATAGTCTCCTTTGATGCCATCCATCCATTATTACACTTTAATTTATTGTCTGTTTTTCTCCTTCAACCAAGAAAAAGGTACATCAATTAGGTATGATAATAATAAGGGTGAATAAATTTTAAATTTATACTCTGCAGAATGTATAGTACCCCATACACCAGCTGGGTGTTAGTACATCAAGTATTGTCAATTTTTTGCGTTTCCATGTACATATGGGAGAATGCTCTTTAATTCCTTTGGCTTTGGATTCAATGAAGAGAGCATCTTTCCTTTATGATAGGGTCTACATTGGTTGGTTAACATGGGCTTATGTATTTGACTGGTATATGCAGCATTACCAGAGTCTTTCATGTCTTGAAGAGAAAGAGAGTGGAAATGAAAAGAAATGAACAATAAATTGATATAAGATTCATATTTTTATATTTTAATTCAAAATTTTAATCTCAATTTAGTGTCTTTATTTCTTTACACACTACTGAATGAATCCTTAAATGCATAATAAGCTTTCGGTGGGGATACTTTTTGATCTTGTTGTTATCGTGTTCTTCTAGTACCCCATTAATACAATTTCTGTTTTGCTGATAATTAAAAATTTAAGTATTGTCTGATGCTAACGTGTAGGATTGTATAATCTCCTTTAGACTGATGCGATCCATATACTGATACACTTTTATTTATTGTTTCCCCTGTAACCAAGAAAAAGTACATCAATTAGGTATGATGATAATAAGGGTGAATAAATTTTGAATTTATAAGCTGCAGTATGTATAGTACCACGTACATCAGGTAGGTGTGATAATAAGGAAGGTGTAATATGAGGGTGAAGCGGGAGTGGCTCTTCTACTTATTGTTCAAACTACATCAATTAAAGTGGCTGCATTGTATTTGTATACTCATGTAAATATAGCTCAATGTAAATTAAACATAACAGATGACTTGAGACTCCAACATAATCAATTTGGTGCATGTTAATATAAATCTAACATACAAAAATAAAATGAAAGCAAAATCAAAAATTTTAATCCTTTGATAAAATTATTTGTCTCAAATATATTTTTCCATCTAATTTGTAAACATGCAATTCTTAGAGCCAAAGACACGCAACAATTAGAAGTGAAATGAGGTTTATTCATATAATTTATTCAAATTCTCTTATCCTTACATATTTGTTTAATAAGTTATCTTGTGCAATCAACTATTTTTTTTGTCTATTTTTTAAATAACAATCACCACGAAAGACTCATCATGAATTTGATTATTGTGGGAGCTTTCAAAACCTTTAGATAATACCAATTAACTTAATAGATCGGCATGTGGTGAAAACATTTTTTTTTATCTCTCTCAAAACTCCAATGACAAAATAAATAAATAAATAAATTCACAATTAGCAAAAATTAAAGTATTACAATAACACAAAAATAACACCACAGTTGTGATAATAATATATCATTAAATTGGAAACTAAGAAATAAAATTAAAAAATTATATTATTATTTATTTACTTTTTGTCTCATAATATCATTATCTAAATTTATTTTTAGAAAATAGATGTGAAGAAATGTAACTAATATATTACGCCTAACAATTTTTATTTTATTTTATGTAATAATATAAGTATTAATTTTGATTTTATTGTTTATATCACTTAAAATATAATATTTAATAGTCACATATTTTCTACCTGAGTAATATACTTTTTTCTCTCTTTATTTTTAAAATTTTGAAAAATTAAAATTATACCAAATAAATTTTTTTAAAGCACAGTAAATTTACTTATGTTAAAGAAAATTGTTATAAAAATATATATTCTGTTTATCTCAACAAAGTTCTAGTTGATTTGGAAGTAAAAAATAA
>PYAF01003602.1:161816-174172 GCA_007407185.1 Glycine tomentella
TTTAAATTTTTCTCTTATATTTGATTTGGTCTTACCAATGATTATGCATGAATATGATTTTAGAAATATATTATTAACTTAACTATAATAATTAAAATTGTATAATAAGAAGCATTAATGCATTAATGTAATTTTTCAGTAAATATATTTTTCGTTTACTGTGTGCATGAATTTGACTATTAAAAGTATTTCAAATTTATGCATAAGTTATATAATAAAATAATTATTGTGAGCAATTTAAACTTTCAATAAATGTTTTTTTTTGTTAAATCTGTGCATGAATATGATTTTGAAAAGAAATAAATAAAATTGTGAATGTATAATAAAATAGTATTAATATGTTAAATTTGATTAGTATTGTAAAGTTGAACAAAAACTTAAGCTAAAGCATATGCAGAACAAATAAACAAAAAATATGATTTTTTTTCCAAGGGATGGTGAATTTGTCATTGCGAGTGCGTGTATCCTTGAAAGTAGAGTTCGTGTTGCGTGTAATAGACTTGTTTATGATTGTATCTATCTCTTTTCTTTTACTATTTGAATTCAGAAAGAATAAGTGACTTAGACTAAGTTGGATTTATATAGAATTTGTTCTTTGTTATTTGTTAGTAAAAGTATCTTATTTCTTAATGGTATTGTATAACTTGAAACTAACAATTGTTTCTTGAGAGTAACTGCAAGTAGTTATTATCAGTTATAATTTGCTAACATGGGTATAAAAAAAAAAAAAAAAAAAGAGTAGTATTGAAAAGGACCAATACTTAAAATCAAACCAATCATTCACCACTTTGAAGTCACGGGTCATGCATGGCTAAAAGTGGCAGTGCCCATGTCCATGTGATTTCTGAACAAAAACTCCAAAATCCACATCCTGTTCTCTGAACACAGCTTGGCATTTTCCACTGTCGAGGCAATGATAAAAAACAAAATTTATCTAATAATTATATTTTATTAATTTTATATAATATATTTTATGTGGTGTTAATGTGTTGCAGCTTTTACCTCTTGACTCTTGTGAATGTCGGCAGGCTCGCAACTTCATAAATTTTGTTTGGGAGTTAAGAAGGGAAGAAAAAGAAAGAAATTTAAGGGGAAGGAAAAGGGAGAAAATGAAAAAAGATTTTTTCTTTTTGTTTGAGAGTTAAAAATATATTAAGAGAAAGAAATAGAGAGTTAATAAAAAAATTTTACAATTTTTTCCTTATTTAAAAAATTAATACATTCTATATTCTATACTAACTAGGGTAGAATAGTAATTTTATTAACACTGACTTGTATAAGATAATAATTTTAGTTATTTTTTCTTCTAAAAACCCCCCAAATAGAGGGGATAACAATTTTAAGGCTTTGGAGGATTCAGAGGAGTTTTGAAAATTCTCAAATCCTTTCCCTCAAAAATTAAAACTCTCAAACAAAGAGATATCTCTATTTAAACATTTCCCTTCTTTCCCTTCTCCTCCAAAATCTCTTTCCCAAATAAAGCCTTACTAAAACGTGGGTGTTTCCATAAGGGAAGGTCGCAACAAGTTAGTATAATCAAAAAAACTTTTTAATATATAAATTATACTTCTTTCGTATTTTGAGGAAATAAAAATATCCCAAAATAAATATCTTCTTATATTTTTATTGTAATATTGATTTTTTCACTAACATCTTTAATAATTTTTTAGTTTTTTTAATATAATAATACTATCATCTTTCATCTTTTTATTAGCTTTTTTTCTTTTGCATAAACAACTTAAAGATCACACTTATTTTGGAACAGAAAAGTATTATAATTAAAATATATAATTAATAAATGTATTTGTACTTATAAATTATATTTTAAATTTATGATAAATAATTTATATTGTGATTTATTTTTATTTTTGATTATTGATAATTTCTTTAAAATATTAAAATTTATTTTATAATTATAGATATTTTTTGAAAGCTAAAACTAAAGATATTAAAAATGATAGATTGAAAAGATAAAATGTTAATTTAAATAATCCAGTTGATATCAGAAATATAAGAAAATGTATCGGATAGATGTTAGAAGCATATTTTGAAGATAAAATATAAAGCAAACTACAAGAAACCCCTAAGTTTATAACTTATTACATGCATATCACCTCTTTGTTTTAGTCCTCCCAAAAGGTTTTTGCACACCATGGAGAGATCGAACATGAGATTTACTTTTTACTAAATAGATAATTTTCATAATAATGTATGAGTGCAAGGTGTCTAATTACTATGTCAATCCATCATGTTATGTAATATATAAAACTTAATTATGTGTTTAGTCCTGAAAATTGGGTGAATAGAATTTTTATCCCCCAATTTTTTTTATAAAAATCATTTGTCTCTCAATTTGAAAAAATATAATTTTAGTTTCTCAAATTTATTGTTTAGGAACTAAGAATATAATTAAGCCAATAATTATGTTATAATCATATATACTTATATGTATTTAATATATTATATAGTATGTGTATAATTTAATATATATATATACACACACATATAATTATAATGTACAATTTATTACATAAAATATTTGTATAATATTTTTATGCAAAAAAAATACAAGATTTACTATATAATAAAAATAATATAATATTAATATATATACGACACACACATATATGTAACAATATATATCAATATGTATATATTAAATTTTTTAAATTATATTATTAATTAAAATATTAAATAAATATCATTCAAATATTTTAAAGTTTTAAGAAAAGTAACTTCACAAATAAAATATAATTTTGTATAATTTAATTAAATTTATATTTTTATAATTTTCATAATTTGTAACAAATAGATTAAAATTTATTTTTAGAAAGAAAATATTTAATTTTAATAAAATAATAATTTTATTATTTAAGCATAATTGATATATCCTATCGTTATTTGATTTATTTCTTGGCACACCAAATATTATATAAGATTAAAGTTTATCAATTATCATATTCATATCTTATCTTGTTCCTATCTTACTCCATTCTCATATTCTATATCATATCCGACCACCAACTAACACTTAGTTTTATTTGGAAAATAATATGATGTTTAGCCCCCTACATTGTTTAGGGGGCCTTTCGAAAAAATAATATTTTGGTTAGGAGTATCTTTTCTGTAAATGTTTGGGTACAATTGAATGTGTGATTAACTTTATGTTCTTTTGTTTGTGTCATGGCTTGATCACTCCTTGTGATTCAAGCCAACCTTCTCAGTTTTTTATATTAATTTGGTTGTTTTGGTGATTAATTTGTTTATGTTCTTGTCTATTTCGGTTAGGGGTACCTTTTTCTATAATTGTTTGCGTACAGGTGAAGAGGTGATTAACTTTTTGTTCTTTTGTTTGTGTCTTGGCCTAATCACTCCATATATTTAAGTCAACCTTCTTAGGGGCATTTACTTGTAATTTTGTTTTTTGTTTTTATTTTTATTTTCTATTTTTACTTTTAAATTACAAAACTGTCGTATTACTATTTTTCTGTGAATTATTTGAATAGGAA
This sequence comes from Glycine tomentella, assembly GCA_007407185.1. Taxonomy (NCBI): domain Eukaryota; kingdom Viridiplantae; phylum Streptophyta; class Magnoliopsida; order Fabales; family Fabaceae; genus Glycine; species Glycine tomentella. Next base: position 165,326 of record PYAF01003602.1, read on the forward strand.
GAACATTAAAAACAATATTTTTTTTTCTATTTCCTGTACAAACATTTGAAAACAGGAAACAAATTTAAGGTGATGGATTTTGTAATTAAAAATATAAATGGAAAATGAAAACGGAGAACAAAATTTCAAGCAAATGTGTATGTGTCTTGTGAACATTAGAAGGTAGCAAGTATAAATTTCAATGTTAATTAACCACGTGGCACCATCAACTGTATTCTAATAATGGTAAGTTTTTTTTTTTTTTAACTAGTCGGTAATACGTGTGTTTCATATGAGATGTACTTATTTGTTGTGCTTCGTTTCATTTCAAATTGGAAAACTATTTTTATAATAAGAAACATATAAATATTTTAGAAATGAAAAAAATGATGAATTTATATTAGGAACAAGAAATTATGTTTGTTATGTGTAATATAAAGATATGATAATTATAAGTAAACACATAAATGAAAATTCTAACATTTATTTATGTGTATCTATTGTTTTTGATTGTGTCTGCTAACATTGTTTTAGCATGTGTAATAAAGGAATATTATTTAATAACAACATGTTAGAATTTTAATTCATATAATCACTATAAAATAAAGATATAAGATGGATAGAAAAAATCAAAAATTAACTTGGAACAAAAGTACTAATTTTCAATCTAAGCAAGAATTATAATATGTAGAAAGCAACTTTAAGTTATGAATTTAAATTAAAGAAACAAATTGAAATCTTTATGCAAAATTAATGATATGCTAATAAACTTTACACTTGTTTAGGTCTACTCTTTCAATTTATTCAAATAATACATTCATTTCTCTTCATTTTATCCTGCATCTTTTCTTCACTTTGAACCTTCATTTTTTACTCAATCATCAACTAGACTACTTTTATTCACTTTTGTTTGTGTAAATGTTAATTTTTATAGAGGTCTTGCATCAAATTTTACAATTGAACATTATATTGATCTTTTATCCGTTCACCTAAATTTCTGTAATAAACATCTGTTTTCATTTACTAACTTTTTAAAACAAATATAATTGAACTATTGATTATAAACACATGAGCAATATTAACAAAAGATAAACAACAACAACCAAAAATTGTATTTGAAAAATTCCTACTCTATAAGATAAATATTTAAAAAATTCTTCAATTCTCATCTATTCTTATAAAGACCGGTTTAGTATCTTTTTTCACAAAATACTTTAATCCATAGGTCATATCAAATAAACCTTGTTAACAAATTTAGTCCATATTCACAATATTAGAGAAATTTTGATGAAGGAAAAAAAATAAAAAAAGTAATTAGGTCAAACCAAAATCAAATAAGAAAATAAAAATTTAGAAAATTGTTCACTTTTGTTATTACATATCACTATAAATCGTGGAAAAATTATGAAGAAGTTGTAGACTTGTAATCACAGTGACTGACAATGACATCTTTAGCGAGAGTTGCAATGTTTAATGGTTATCGGAGAAGTAAAAATATATTTCACTTGTTTATTTTTAGAAGAGAGAGAAAATAAATTGAGTTGAGAAAAGAGAAAAATTGTGAAAAGACATAGAACATCAGAGAAGAAGAATGTTCTAGAGTTGAGAAAAGAGAAAATATGATAAGGAAGATATTTGAGCATGCATAACTCTTATAAAGGTAGTTAAGACAACATATCATATAACCTATAAAGATATTTAAAAAACGGCAAGATCTAGCATAATTTATTAATGACAAAAAGGATGTGTAGCAAAAATAAGAGAAAGAAAGAAGTGAAGTTCAATAATAATTTTTTCTTCTTGTTATAATATATCTATGTTGAAATAAGGTCACAAGTAATTGATCCACTTAAGGTTTCATCTTTTGTCACACATGTGCAAACCTGCCATAATTAGACTTAGTCAATTGAGATGAGAATCAACAATATTGAGAAATGTGAAGGGACCAAAAGAGAAAATTGTGAAAATCATAACATAAAATGAAAGGAGATCATTGCACTCTAGACAGTTTATCAAGTAAATTAATAAGAGAAAGAAAAAACCGAAGTTCAATAATACTTTTTTCTTCTTGTAATAATACACCTATGTTGAATTAGACCTTAAATTATACTCAATCAATTGAGATAAGAACCAACAATATTGAGAAATATGAAGGACTCAAATTAAGAGATTGTGAAAATCATATCATAAAATGAAAGAAAGTCACTGCACTTAACAAGTTTCTAGGCAATTGTCAAGTGAATAAGGGCGGAATTACTACATTATCAGTGATTTATAGACTTTTTGAAAGGAAAAATTAAAATAATATTGGAATTTTATATTTTTGTAATTGGCTAATACGATATTCTGCGTACATAGGTAATACCACTGTCTACGCATTAAAGAGATAACATGTAAGATGAAGAAAAGAAATGATATAATGAGTATTTAAGATTTAATAGAAAATATTAATTTACCTATCAAAAAGGGGGTGCAATTAGCAACTTTTAATTTTGAAATATTTGAGTGCATTTATTAAAAAGGTAGTGCAATAAGAAATTTTTAATTTGAAAATATTGAGAGTGCATTTATTAAAAAGGGATGCAATTAGAAACTTTCACTTTTCTGAAGGCCCTAATACAATAGATGTCAATTACCATTTTAACCTTATTTTTTTGCTAAATGTCATTAATATAAAGTGTCCAATTTAATAATTGTGTCAATAATTTCTTTTTATATAGGTATATTAGATTAGATTAAGTTGCATTACGTTTTCCTCCATTGTATTGACGCAGTAAATGGATTCTAAGAAGACTCTAATAGCACACACGTATCAGCAAAGAATGAGAAAGAAACTCAATAATTGTTGCAAGCTATTAGATCATTACTAATAATCCATTAGGATCTCAGCAATACTTAATTATTTATGGGATACGTACGTCAATATAGAGAAATATTCCACGTGAGATCTCACGTGAGAGACACTAGCATTATTAAGTTGAGAATGATATCTATAGACCATGCTATCCAAATATATATATAAACATCAACATCAACAGTACCTTCAACCCAAGTTAATTATGGTTGGTGGTAGATGAACCAAATGATAAATTGAAAATAAAACAAAGAAAGAGAAAGGGATACAGGAAGATAAAAGTGAAAATAAGACCAAGGATAGAGAAAATAAGCTAAAATAAAGGAAGGGTGAAAAAAAGAAGGAGAAAAAAGAGGAAAAGAACCAAAATAAGAGGACGACTGGAACATAAAAATTACTAATGGGTTTAACCCTCCATCAAACTTATAATTTTTCTCCACTCCATCCTAAAACACATCGTCCGTCAATTTATATCTCACTCCATCAAGTCATGTTTAACTATCTTTTCCCAGGTAAGTTTCGGTCGACCTTTACCTCTCCTTGTATCGAGCTCTTGGTAACAAACTTTTGTTCTTACGAGAGCATCCAACGGCCGTCTCATAACGTGCCCAAACCACCTCAATCTATGCTCTCTCATCTTTTTCCATACCGATACCACTAATACCTTTCGTCGAATATCTTCATTTCTTATCTTATCCATCGTCGTATATCCACACATTCACCTTAACATCCTCATTTCTGTTACCCCTATTTTATGTTCATGTTGTCTATGTGCTGGCCAACATTCCGCTCCATATAGCATTGCCTGTCTTACAGCTATTCTATAGAAATTTCCTTTAAGCTTAAGGGGAATTTTGCGGTCATACAAAAATTACAAATTTGGAACTATTTTGAAATTATTTACAAATATGAGACTATCAAACATGCCTAGATTAGGCGTGTTCACCGAACATTGGGACACGTGTCTCTAATTGCTATAAGAATTGGTGATGATATTGATTATATAAACTTTAAATGGTCATAACTTTTGATAGAAATGTTCAATTAAAGCATACGATATGTCATAATGTTCAAAATTAAGTGAAGAAGCCTTGGGTAAATTCCCCTAAGAATTTGGTCAACTATTTTTTTTTCAAAAAACAAGTAGGTGAAAATTATGATTTAAGATTCAATCATCCAAATTTTTTTTGGATGATTGAATTTTAAATCATAATTTTTGGATGATTGAATCTTAAATCAAATTTTTTGAATGATTGAATCTTAAATCATAATTTTTGGATCGTTGGATCTTAAATCATAATTTTTGGATCATTGGATCTTAAATCATAATTTTTGGATGATTAAATCTTAAATCATAATTTTTGGATGATTGAATCTTAAATCAAATTTTTTGGATGATTGAATCTTAAATCATAATTTTTGGATGATTGGATCTTAAATCATAATTTTGGATGATTAAATCATAATTTTCACCTATTTAGAGACATTTTTTGGAAAAAAATAGTTGACCAAATCCCAGTGGAAATTTGCCTAGGGCTTCTTTTCTTAATTCTGAGCTTTCTGACATATCGTAGCCTTAATCGGATATTTCTATCAAAAGTTATGATCATTTGAAGTTTATATAATTAATATCACCACCAAATTTTGTAGCAATTAGTGACATGTGTTCCAACGTTCAGTGCACACGCCTAATTTGGGACGTGTTTGAGAGTCTCATATTTATAAATAGTTTCAAACCAAGATAAGATACGGGTTGTATGAATTATGATTTATAGTAAATTATAATTTATAAATAAAAAGTGTACTGAATATAGCAATCCAGTGAAGAAATGGGAGCAAGCACACAGTGCCGCCTTCTCCACAGGTTCTTCTCAGCCGGACCCAAATAGCACTCTTTCCCACGTTCTCACGCACAAATGGAGTCAGTGTCTGAAAATCTGGTTTGCATGTGAAAACTATGTACATATGCTAACGTATCTTAAAGCTTTGTTTGAGAGTTAGGAGGGGAAAGGAAGGAAAGAGATTTAAGGGGAAGGAAGGGGAAGGAAAGGAAGGAAAACGAGGGAAGTTTTTTCCTCCTTGTTTGGGAGTTAAAAATATATTAAAAGAGGGAACCAGAGAATTAATAAGATACTTTTACAATTTTACCCTTGAATTGTGATTCAGTGCTTTGTATTTTGATTTTTTATTAACATTGGCTGTGGTATGGTAATTTTATTAACACTGACTAGGGTAGTATAGTAATTTTATTATTTTTCCTTCTAAAAACTCCCAAATTTGGGGAACAACAAATTTTAGGCTTTGGAGGATTTCAGAAGAGTTTTAAAAATCCTCAAATCCTTTTCCTCAAAAATTAAAACTCCCAAATAAGGAGATGTCATCATCTAAACCTTTCCCTTCTCTCCCTTCTCCTTTAAAATTTCTCTCCCAAACAAAACCTAAATTTATCGATCCGGGATTTTTATTTTATTTTTAATTGAATAGTGACCGGGGTACAGCGTGTGAGCGCATCACACAATCTCCACCAAGGATCTTCATTTCCCTTGAGAACCTTCTACTTCGAGATTGCTACTTTTGGAGTCAAGGAAGGGCTGGTTTAGGGAAAGATTTCTACTTTTGAAATGCTAAGATTGGTTAACAAGAATAAGAGAAATATCTTACACTTCATTTGCTCAACTACATAATTACAAACTGTACACGTCTCAGTTCAATACCATATATATATATATATATATATATATATATATATATATATATATATATATATTACTGAATTCTGCTTGCATATAGGCTGTAACTTGTAACATCGTCTTCTTTACATATTTTATTTTTATTAGAGAAATAAGCACTAGGACAATAAAATAACAATTCATTCTTTGTATTTTTGTTACTTGTAATGCTATTTATCTTAAATTATATTACTTTCTACAATTTTTATTTTCTTTCTATTTAATTCTCTCTTCTTTTTGTATATCATGTTGTACATTTTATCTGGATCTGCAATGATTTGATTTTCAGGTTTTAAAATTGGAAGACCTCCGTGGTTATCAAACAGTAGTCTTCGAAAAATAATTTGTCTATTTCATTGTCTTTGGATCTTTAATATTATCCACAAAGTATTCTTCGATTTATTAGAACTAATATTATATTGCTTAAACTGAAATTGAAAAAAAAAAATAAAATAAAATCTCGAATTTGAGATTAATAAATAAATAAAAATTAGTTATCAGTTAAATTTTTTTGACAAAAGTTAGTAATAATAGATCCCTTCTATATATGCATCCATATTATTAAATATATACGGATAGATGGATAGTTACTTACATACATGACAAGATTTGAATTTTCTTTATTATGTCTGGCATTATTTAAGAGACAACAAGGAAGTCCTTGGATAAAGGAGAATATTCACATGAATTTCCTTTTACTTTAATTAATTTATACTAGTCTGTGCTATTAGGAACTACTCCTTATAGTAGTTTATTTTTGTTTGGGTGCTAACAACCCCCAATTAATTATAAAAAAAAAAACTTTTGCCACACAATCGGCGAGTTTGATAACATTTACTTTAGGTATTACTACTGCTTCATTACACTCCACTACAAAAATTACTTCTACCAAGGACGAATGACAAACAAACTCATCCAGTATCAACGTGGTCACATTTATAAATATTTGATCATACCACGACCTTCAACGCTCAGTTTTGTAGCCTGAAGCTGCTTCTTTTTTGGTGCCCTCAGTTGCTGCAATTTCTTATTCATCTGCGGTGGACAGTTCACACAGGTCAAATTGGTCCACATCTCTACTAACAAAGATAACAAGTACATAAATTTTACCACATTCATAAAGTCTCTGGGATTTTTTTTTTTTAAGTCATTATATAAAATCTTTGTCTAAATAAATTAATAAAAAATTTCAAGGTTACATAAGTAAATAAATTAGTATCCACATCTCCACTTCATCTTAAAATTCCATATCAGTTCATTATCCCGTTACATATCCTCTTATCAGGTCACCATAGCAACAGCCCTAAATTAACACAGTATATTAATTATGTCATACTTGCATGTGCTCTGTCCATACTAATTATCAAAGAATAGAGGAAGACACCCCAGATGATATTGCAAATTTTTTATCAAAGATTGGTATGAAATGACTATAATTCTAGTGTTTTGTTTATACATACATATATTTGCACTAAAATGACATATTATTCTTATTCCCATATGGCTAGAAACTTCACCACTATAGTCCCCAACAAACAAAAAGTTTAAGGGGATCTGGCTAGGTTTTGGTTGAAAGTTGTGAAGATGGAGCAAAGATAAAACTCAAAAAAATCATTCAATTAAAAGCCATTTGTACAATATATTGTGCTTAAAGAGCCACAAAACAAAATCAAAACAATCATAAATGTCAGAACTTAAAAAAATAAAACACCAACCTTCATACGCTGCTGATCTTGTGCAGCTTGTTTTGCTCGTGCTCTAATTTCTTCGGGATCAATTTTAGACTGGGGACGGACCACAAAATCCAAAGGTGTTGCTTCTGGCCTTGATGCATGCTGCCTAGAAAAGGACTGTCCAGACCTAGGCCTGCATCAGTGAAAAAAATTTGACATACAAAATATTTTAGTGATTACTCAATCCACAGTGCTCCACAACAAGTTCATAAATTTCATTCAGGCCTTACTGTGAAAATTCTAAATCAAGATCACTGTCTCTAGATTCCATTCCTGCAGCTTTATTTGCTGGCCTTTAATATGTCAACAAAATTCTATAAATTTAACATGTTGGAACAAATGCAACAACAGCCAAGCAATTGAAAACCGATAGTTATAAGAGTACTTTTTAACTGATGGCCTCCTATAAGGAACCCTATCATCCTCCACATTTCTCATGTCTTCAAACCGGGTACTCTTATTAAATATAGGCCGGCTCTGCAATTAAAAGGGGAACTTGAAATGAACAAAAACAGCTTTAAAGAAAAACAAAAGATTATGATGGAGCAAGAATTCTATCATGCATTACTTACCCACTTATCAACCAGCTCCTTGGCTAGTTTCCTATTCGCACTGATTTCTTCATCAGATTTCGATAGAAACATAATTACCTGTCAAGACAATGACAAATAGTTTTCAATAATGGGCTACATACAGGCACCCCTTTTGTACGTGTGTGGAGAGGGGGGTATTTTAAGTGAAGTTAGTCGCATGATGAATGGAAACCCAACCTTTCCAAGACCACTCTTCTTCAGCTGTTCTCTTCTATCATACTGCTCTAGATCTATAGGAAACTGCATAACGAGACAAAAAATGAGCTTCAACATAATCTTGGTAATTAAATAATCACACCTAAAATGTCAGTGGTGTCAACTCATTAGTCATTACATCATTCAATATCTTCAAAACTTCTGTGCGTATATTTATATTTGGCAAGCTTCCATCAGGAAGTGGCTCAAGCCAATTCTTCAATAAAGTTAGCACTCCATGATCTAAAAACTCTAGTTGAAGCTGTTTCCTGCAAAATAGTTAGTGGAAAGTTATTAAAATAAGGAAAAAGTAACAAAAGATTATTGAAACACTAGTCTGCTCTGCACACTTAACGTGGAAGGAAATTATATGCATACTTTGAGAGGACTTCTGTAAGAAGATTCAACTTCTTGAGTTTATTAACGGCAGGCTTCCCCTGTCTATTAAGTTCAGCATCCTCCTCAGCTGTAACCTCAAGTTCAGCCATGACAGTCTCAACTAAATAAGCTATTTCTGCAGGGCTTCTCTCATTCTTCTTCTTTTTCTTACCTATCTTGAAAAGAACCTTAATTTCTTCATCCTCTTCACCCTCCTCCGCCTAAGAATTCCATGTAGCAGACAAAAATGTATCAGAAAAACTTTGAATAGAAAGTGCAAGAAATCCTATAGTGAATTTCTCAGACAATTGTCTTTGACTAAAGTAAAACAAGACAGAATAGCTCCATTCTTAACCTCAAAACACATGTTTCTAGTTTACTAACAC
>PYAF01003602.1:176770-187617 GCA_007407185.1 Glycine tomentella
GAAAAATACTTTGAACATTAGAAAAAAACATTATCTAAAATACTTTAAAGATGAAAAATAAAATAAACACATTTTATAATGACTAAAAAAAATGTATTTTGTAGGGACAAAAATGAAAAAAACGTTAAATTGCATGAAGCAAAAATACATTTAAGCCTTTGTGTAATGAATTTTACATAATTTTATTTAGAATTAAATAAAAAATGTGTACTGCAAGACAAATATTTATTTTTAGATTATAATTATAATCATAGAATTCTTATTAAATAACTATTTTTAATTTTATACATTAAATGTTATAAAAAATTATAATTGTAATTTTTTATAATTCATAATAAATATTTTAAAATTGAAATAGATATATAGATATATAAAAAAAGTTAAAGTATTTTTTTGTTAGGTTTGAGGGCTCATTGGGACAGAGCATGTTTGGCTCACTAAGCTTACATGTTTACTATCAGTAAGGTTATTACATCAACAATAACATTCCAAAAGGTAGTTTAAATTAGTTGAGAGAAGAAATTTTTTCTAGTTGTGGAGAAAATATATATTGACCTTAGGATCTTATCATGAATATTCAAAATTAAAATATACAAAGTTATGTGAAATTTTCAAAAAATTGCATGATTTTCTTAGTTGCATGCCATTAAATTTTAAGTATCTATTTATATTCCAAATTAAATCATCTAACTCTCATATAAAAAATATTATAATATATCATTTTAAATATATTATTAATTAAAATATTAAACATTTTATAAAAATATTTTCTTAAAAAATATTTTAATAATAATTATAATTTTAAGAAAAGTGATTATACAAATAAAAAATAATGTATAAATTGTGTTTAGCTTTAGACCCATCATAACGCTCGATTCTTTTTTAGTCATTGGCTTGACAAGCTTACAAGCCAAGGTTCAGTAATTAAAAAACAAAAATGAAACTTTTAGAAAGTCCAGGCTTCTATAGATTATTATCCTGCCTACATGCTAAATATGTACATTTTCCTATATAATTCCACACCCATTATTTGTTTCAGGTTTCAGTAATTGTTTGAAAACACTCCAGTTAAGATAGCAAGCAATTTTTCGACGACCAAAACGCTGCCTAACATATTACTACGTTACCAAGTTCCGTGCATTACATTTATATTTTGAAAGGTCCGGTCATCGAGTCTACTCGTTAAGAAAAGGGTACTTGGATTCAACATAGTTTTCTTTGTCCCATAGGAATGATCCAAAAGCAATTGCCTCCAAAACTAGCATATTCAGGCCCGAGAAAGTGAGTGAAAGCAATTCATCATTAGATGTTTCAATTGAACCATCCTCGGAGACACGAATATCTGGCCTTCCAAACAGAGCCTGAGTTTGCTTTTCAATCAATGATATAGCTTCCTTCGATCGTAAAGTAGCAAGTCTCTGAAGTGTCTCTGCGTCCAACTGCATCACATAAGCTCTTAGTCTGAAAGATTTGCCTTCATCAGTAATCTCTTGATGGCTCATGCATTGTATCGAATGAAAAAAATGAACTCACTAAAAATATATCCAAGTTTTGTTTCAATATTCTTTTGTTACTCATCGGTGCCATTGATATTTAAGGGTTTTTCCCAGTCATATAATAAATAGACTTTCAGCGTGACTTATATAAAACCACAGCCTTATATTTTATTCCACTAATTCTTGAACTTATTAATCATTTCTGCATTTTTAGTAAGAAATTGAAGAAATTCAAGACAGAAAAAGAAAAATATTAGAGGAAATTTAAAAATATGCAGACAAATTCTCATACATTAATTATCGTAAACACATTTGATGCAGGAAAGGTGCTACATATAGGATAGTGCAATATTCAGTTAGAGCAATTAAAAAATTGAAATGCTTAACCAAATCTTCCCAGACATTGTATTTACAGTTAATTACATCTCTATGAACCTAAATTTGCTATAGTAGTCCTAAAGGGTATTTCAATTTTCTCAATTTTTCTTTACCACATGGGTACTTCTAGTCAAATCAGAATAAAGAGGAAAAAGAAAAAGAAAACTTGTTAGACTTACTTGTAAAGGGAATCCTGAGATGAATCAGATTCTTTCTGAGCATCTCTAACATTTTGAAGATTCTCTAGTTGTTGATCAATGACGGCTGTTAGTAGATGCGGATGGGTATTTGAGATTTGTTCCAGAAGTTGACCAACTGGTGACTCATATTGGAGAGGAGCAAATGGCACCAAATTATCCCTTGAATCAGCTGATGCTCTTGCAACTAAGCCTCTAGCTCGGAAATTGTAGAGTTCATTGTAGTGCTTGGGATTGTAAGATGGACAGCTCTGAAAAGAATATAACATTTTAGAGGTGAGTTGAGTTGAGTGATAATACTAAGGTTGACGATAAGTTAATTAATGTATCTATGAGAATTTCTAAAAGAACATAAGTATAATGGAGCAAAAAATTAAAATAAAAAATGAGTCAAGAGTCAAGACTAAAGAATAAAATACAAATTGTATACAGGAATCAAAATGGCCTACTAATTGATAAAAAGTGAAAAGTATAAACCAGATAAAGGAATCAACAAGGTACATATTAAAGCATTTTTTTCTTCTTGAGTTAAAGACCAATCAAGCTTGAAGCCAAAAGGAAAAAAGAACTTGTAGCTGTGTCAATGTAATTAACATTTCACATGTTAATGATGCAGCATGAGCTAATGCCTTCACAAGGGAGGGAAAAAAGTGTGAAGCATATTCAATCCACAACTATCACAACACAGAGCTGCAATAGCGCTGAATCAATTTTCAAATGTGTTATTTTTCACTCTGACCCTATCCATTCCTATGAAGTATAAAGAACATGCATCAAAATAGGTACAGTGCTATTGCATTGCAGAATCCCTCAGGTCCACAATTACGACTCCATCTGCTATTGCAGCCGCTACAGGAGTCATGGCTGCAGCGTGCATCATGTATCTTCTTGTCATCTCTAGCAAGTGTCCGGTCAATTGAACTTTTGAGCTAATATTATGCCAATTTTTTTCATTTATATTTATTTTCATACAACTAGTTTCTTATACATACACAATTGATAGTTATATATATCATATATTTAAATAGCTATGCGACACTATCCGTTATATGATATAGCGGATTATTGGCTTTCTGCCATTTTCCGCTATCCACAATCGACAACAGAGTCATAATAAGTTCAGTGTGAGATAAAAACAAATTTGGCGGCCAATTTTCCGAATTAAATTCATCGCAATTGTCAAACACAGTATCAATAATCGAAATATGCGAACAACGAGAAAGTAAAAACGAAACATGGAAAGCTTACTTTAAGAAATCCACCAGAAAGAAAACCCTTGGCGTCAGAAACCGCAAAAACATGCCAATGGCTAAATTCCGGGAGTCTGAGAGATGTCGAAGGCGGAAGCACCACCAAAACGTCGCTGATAGCACCCGAAACCAGCATTTTTTTATTTATTTTTTCAGAATTGTCGCGTTCCTGCGATTAAGGCTATATATATAGCGGAGAATAAGCGAAGGGCAAGGGTTTCAGAAGAGTTAGCACATCGTTAAAACAGTTTGAATAAATATAAATATAAAATACATGTGATTCTTGAACGAAAGAAAGAAAAATCAGCTCAGTTTCAAAGCTCTTTTTCAGAAATTTCGAGCATAATACATATGGAATTGGAAGTATTAAAAAAAGTCAGAGAAAAGACAGTAAATTCCTATATATGGGCCTATGGGGCAATTATTCAGTTCCGAAATTGTTGCAGGAAATTGAGCATGCAAAAGCCGTACAAGCTCGCAATGAAAATTGATATGAGAGTTTCGGGAATTGTTACCTGCTCAATAAAAAATTAAAATTGAGAAACTCAGGTGAGGTGTCCATATTGTTGGGGTTGGGAGTTAGGGATTGTTGGAGAAGATGGCACACAAACACCGCCGAAATTTTGGGATGGAGAGATGAACACGGCTACCACAAATGTGAAACGTGTCTGCGTGGTAACGTGGAAACAATTTTCTTTTCTTTTATCACGGGATATTATTTTTAATTATACAACTTTTGAAAAGTTGGACTCTCTTATTAGGTATTTTTTCCCTAACCCAATAGCATCTATTTAATACTCAGAGTCCTCATTTGATTAATATCACAAGTCGTTATGATTGGTGGCAACTGTCAAGAGTCCATTGATCTTTGTTCAGGGATATTTGTTTTAGTTACATATTTTGATTTTATGAGATGAACATAACATTTAAGTATTTTAGAATAGAAAAACACTAATATCCACTATAAGTACTATAAGTGCTATGTATTGCATTTAACACAAAAAGAAATGGATAAAAATTTATTAATATTTTATTTCTTAAAATTTAATTTAAAAATATTATCATATTTTATCATTTAAAATATTTAAATTCAAATTAAAATATAATATTAGACAGAGGCTAGTGTGTAGTATGCCAAGTTTTTGTAAACCCGTTGGATATAACCATGAAACTTTTAATAGTGCTGATTGTGAGGGTGTACAAAGTAAATAAAGTATTGGATAACAACTCTTTTTTAAAGTATAATTAAGAACCAAACGTTCTAATTAGCCGGATCCAGAATTCGAATCGAAACTATCGATTAAGAAATATTTGCTAATGAATTCACGACCAACCAGACCATAATATCTTTTTTTATATGACGCTTATAAAATATTAAAATCTATATATATTGTTTTTTTTTTGGTGATCATATACGTTGTTAAATAAGCTTGACGGCACTTAAATATAATCATAAATAATTTTGTAATTGCAATAAAAAAATTGATAATTTAAAAAATATTTAGAAATTGGCAGTAGAATAATATTTAATCAACTTAATGATTTTTAAAATTTTCAACTCAATTTTTTTATGTATGCATTGTTTTAATTTAATTTATATTATTTAATAAAGATATAAGTATACTTTATACAAAATATTTATAATTATTTTTTCAAAATGATGCAAAAACATACAATATAAATGATATATATTATTTTAAGACCTAAATGACAAATATACTTTCACATGGATGTTCTCGACAAAGACAAAGACGGATCTAAAAATGTATTAAAGGGGCGATTTTTTTTATATAATTATTTAAATATCTAACTTTTAATAAATAATAAGTTTTAAAAAATATTTATTATTAATTTTACGTGTAAAATTAAATATATGAACTACTATTAAAAAATTTAAGCATGTATAAACTCAAAAATATATTTTTCTTTATTAATATTTTTTAAATTTTAATTTTCTTATATATATATATAAAGGATCCCAAGGAAGGAGTGGGGGTCAAGTCCCCCTTGGATCCTACTCCGGTTCTTGATGTGATTTTGTTCCATTTTTGTTTAAAAAGTCATTCAAATAAAACATAATTAATTATATGTAGTTTGGTCTAAATTTAATATCAAATCAAATTCATCTTTTACAATTTGATTTGAATGAATTTTTTCAATTTTTACTAAAATAATTATTCCATTAAAAATTCTCTACTTTCTTCTCACTTTTTAAATCTATTAAAATTGTTAATAAATATCTATAAAACTTGTTAATATATTATATTAAACAATTCTATGATACAAATTTATTAATTTTTTATCCGTTTTAAATGCTAATAACTAAAATTGGATCTAGACACTATATTATATATTATATGTAACTAATAAGTATTATATAATAAAGAGATAAAAAATTATCAATATATATCATGCATGGTAGTTTTTGGTACTCAATATTAACATATGATGTATTGATAAATATATTTTTAGTTAGTTCTAGTTTGTATTATCAAAATATTAAAGTAAATAATATTTTTATATGTAATTGTAGAAGTAAATAATATAAGAATGAGATTGAATTGTGTTTTTAGAAATTTAAAGTTTTATTCCTAGACTGATTGAATGTTTATCATCTAATGTAAATAGATATGTGAGATAATGATAAAAATAGTTTTTCTTTATAAAACAAAACAAAATATAAAATTTAAAAACAAATTCAAATTCTTTATCAATTAAATCAAAAGAGATAAATATATAAAGATTTATATTGGTTTGTATTGTGTTCCATTTTTTGCAACCACCAAGGTCCTACTAACTTGTCAAAATTATAAGAAATATTATTCACTATTATTTATGACTCTTACACTTACAAGTTCTACCCCAAATTTGACTTAAATATAATATTTTTTGTCTTATCAAAATAACGCTCTAAATAAATCAACAAGATTTGTAGGAAAATTGTACAATAACTAAAAAAATAACCATTTTAGATATGGATATATCATTTAATACTTTTAATTTTTTCTCTCAATATATTCAATGTGTTTTGAGAGCTTTATATCTTTACAAAAATTTAAAAAAAAACTTTACAAAAAAGAATAATTTGCATAAATGATCTTTGTTTTGTTTCTTCAAAACTTCTTTTTTATATATATAGATATATATAGTCTTTATTTCTAAGTGTCTCTTGTTTTATAATGGGTTGAATTCTTCACTTTGGAGACAAGCTTTGCTCTTCGCGATTAGATGATGAAGAGAAGGGTGACCTGCTTTTTGAACATAGTTGGCTCTTGCCTATGGCATTCTAACATTACCTCCAGGTGCACCTATTTGAATAACCCATAATTTACGCATATGTGGTGATTGCCACAGTGCCATTACCTACATATCCAAGATTATTGAACATGAGATCATACATATATAGAGATTCAAATCGCTCATCATTTAAAAAACGGATCCTGCTCATGCAAAGGGTACTGGTGACAATAGAATCAATCGATTCCATTTAATTTATGACATTTTTGCTATGAGAGAGGTAAGATAATTATCTTATTTTACTACACATTACAAATTTACAATTTCTTCATAACTAGAAGGAATCTACTTGTAGATTCAAATCTCATTATTGCCCATGTACAGAACAATATCTTTTTAATTAGAAGTTTGTTTCTAACATTACTATTAATGTAGCTGTGTGATTGAATTGTTTTTTTTTGTTTAATAGAATATACTTATGTGTGTGTTAAAATGGAAAATTTGATATAAAATGCTATCAAAACCATGGGGCAGACGCACGTTCAGAATTAGGGGTAATGCCCCCCCTAAAAGCCCCCCTTAAATTTTGAAGAATAGAATTTTTTTATAATAATAAAATAAAATAAAATAAAAAATAGTTTAAATGTTTATATAAGAGAAAAAATTGGAAAACATAGAAAAAAATAATAAAAAAGATGAAAAATAAGAAAAGAGTGAGTGTATGTATGTATATTTGTAACTTTTATGAATGCAGTGGTTACACTCTTGTTACTTTTAAGCACCGATTACATGTTAATTTTGTCAATTTATTCTCTTTTGAATTGTACATTTTTCACACTTTTGTTATAATAGTTTATTCCTTTAATTTTCTGTACTCCGAACCTCTACCACTAGTGTCCCCCTTACTTTTTTTTTTTTTTCTGGATCCGCCCCTAATCAAAACAATATATATTATCATTCAATTATAAACTGGTTGTTTTAGGGATTAGTGAATGTGTTTAAGGAGATGCATGTTTGATAGTGTTGAACACAGGGTGTGTGTTAGACAATTGTAAATGAAGATGAGCAATAACAAAGAAAAGAACAATAACAAACGCACCAAGGACATCCACAAATGAATCAAGGGGAAAGGAAAGGAATAGTGACAGAGAGTTTAGTGGAAGTAAAATTATTTTGATTGTAATCATTGCCTTATTTTGGCTGGATGATTGTTATTGAAACTATGTTGGGCAATGTCAGTTTCGATTAGTTTACTTTTTTGGCTTTGATGGCTGGTATGGTTTACTATATGTAATGGCCAATGACAGATTGGATCAGCCTTTAATTTATTTTGTTTTTAAGTTTAGTACATTAAAATGTATGTAATGGCTAATGACAATTTGGTTGAAGGCCTTATTTTGTTTCAGATAAGATTCATTCCAGTCCTGTTATTTATACTTGTATTATTTTCCTTTTATTTTCATAGAAATCATGTCACCAACATATGACGAATTCAATATATATAACAATCTAGAAACAAAAATAGAAGCATTCTTAATTATTAGAGATGAAGGACTATTTATACTATTGCAGTATTTGGACTTTGGAGGCGTGGAGACTCGTGAATAAAAATTCGTGCTTTTTCTTATAGGGTGACAGCTATGGCTTTGAGCCTTTGATGTATTTCCCTTTTGGAGACTTAAATCCCCGCCTCGCACAAAAGTACTCTCATATATATAAGAAGGAAACCTAATCCTCAGTTCTCACTTCTCCATATCGTAGCTTCTCTCTCACACCACTCACTAACGACACAAAACTGAACCGCCGGTCATGCACCGCCGTCAACGTGCAGTCGTCCTAATCTCCGTCAACGTCCAGTCGTCCATCTTCGCCGCATTTCACGGTTTTTCTGCAACACTCTCAATGTCGTTTTCTTCATCTTTTTCTTCGTTGTTCCAATGGAAAAAGAAATACCTTACTCAATTTCACATCGGTGTTTTTTGACGATGGCTACTGACAATTCAATTTTTTCTGATTCATGAATACTCTTTCCTGCACCGTTAAGATTTGATTAAATGTTTTCGCTTTAGCACACCAACGGTTTCATTAAATTTTGCACTGAATTCCACTTAAATTGTATCTCTACTTCAACTATAGCATGCGTGTCACTGCTTCTTTTAACTTTTCTGTGATTCCATAGAAAATTGAATAAATACGCAGAAATCACAACTTTATTAACTGGTTATGTATTACTGTATGTTGTAGATCAAAATTGAATTCAAGCTCTGATCAGAGGGTTAGACATACCACCAAGTAAGTGGATCTGTTTTAAGATATATTTTTCTATTTAAAATGAATGAAATTTAGTTGAAATAAATAAACTTTTCATATATTTTAAATTTCTTAAAATTTTAAAATCCGTTAGCCTGAAATGAATTAATCATATTAAAAGATTTATATCCTACTCATATTGAGAACATGACACAGCCTTTTCTTTTGGTCTTACCAACCAAATCTTCATCCAACTATCAAAGACAATTATAATGGCATTAAATGATCTCATGTATTTTCTTTTTTAAATGTGTAGAGCACGAATAAATTTGTCATGATAAAAATTTAAATTTTAGTCCTAAAAAATAAAAAAATACAATAAATTTATTTATCGGTTAAGTTTCATGAGTTACTCTTAATAAAAGAATTTACTTAACACATTCATGGACGAAGTTGTCATATACATTCATAGATGGAAAAATTACTATTTATCTAAAATATAATTTAATTTTAATTTTTTTCTCATTTTTTAATCGTTACAAACATAACATTATAATTACCACTTAAAAATATAAGAAAATAAATATAAATTAAAACAAACATAATAATAAATATAATATTAATTATTAAACATAATTTTTCCATTACTCTAATAAAAGAAAATTCAAGGATTGTCTGGTGCAGGATTGCAACGTGTAGGATTGCATAGTCTCCTTTAGACTGATGCTATCCATATACTGATACACTTTTATTTATTGTTTCCCCTGTGACCAAGAAAAAGTACATCAATTAGGTGTGATAATAATAAGGGTGAATAAATTTTGAATTTATACGCTGCAGCATGCATAGTACCACGTACATAAGTTAGGTGTGATAATAACGGTGTAATATGAGGGTGAAGCGGGAGTGGCTTTTCTACTTATTGTTCAAACTACAATTAAAGAGGCTGCATTGTATTTTTATATTCATGTAAAGATAGCTCAATGTAAATTAAACATAATAACAGATGACTTGAGGCTCCAACATAATCTATTTGGTGCATGTTAATATAAATCTAACATACAAAAATAAAATGAAAGCAAAAACAAAAATTTTAATCCTTTGATAAAATTATTTGTCTTAAAAATATTTTTCCATCTAATTTTTAAACATCCACTTCTTAGAGCCAACTACACGCAACAATTAGAAGTGAAATTACGTTTATTCGTATAATCTATGCAAATCCTAATCCGTGCATATTCATTTAATAAGTTATCTTGTGCAATCAACTATTTTTTGGTCTATTTTAAAAATAACAATCAACACGAAAGACTCATCATGATTTTGATTATTGTCGGAGCTTCCTTGAAATCTTTAGATAATACCAACTTAATAGATCGCCATGTGGTGAAAACATTTTTTTCTCTCTCTCAGAACTCCAATGACAAAATAAATGAATAAAATCACAATTAGCAAAAATTAAAGTATTACAATAACACAAAAATAAAAACCGAAGTTATGATAATAATATATCATTAAATTGGAATCTAAGAAATAAAATTAAAAAATTATATTATTATTTATTTACTTTTTATCTCATAATATCATTATCTAAATTTTTTTTAGAAAATAAATGTGAAGAAATGTAAGTAATATATTAAGCTTAACAATTTTTATTTTATTTTATGTAATAATATAAGTATTAATTTTGATTATATAGTTTATATCACTTAAAATATACTATTTAATAGTCACATATTTTTTACCTGCGTAATGTAGTTTTTTCTCTCTTTTTTTTATTAAATTTTGAAAAATTAAAATTATACCAAATAAAGTTATTTCAAAGCACAATAAATTTACTTATGTTAAAGAAAATTATTATAAAAAAAATCTTCTGTTTATCTCAACAAAGTTCTAGCTGATTTGGAATTAAAAAATAAGTTTAAATTATAATTTGTGTCTCTCTTTAATTCTTTATCCATGATTTTTGTTTCTCTTTGTACATTTGCTTTGTTTTATTTTAATTCAATTGAATCTTAGAATTAATATATTCTTTTAAG
>PYAF01003602.1:187717-215805 GCA_007407185.1 Glycine tomentella
AATTCTTTATCCATGATTTTTGTTTCTCTTTGTACATTTGCTTTGTTTTATTTTAATTCAATTGAATCTTAGAATTAATATATTCTTTTAAGGTAGTATAAATCAATAATTTAATTAATTAAATGTAAAAATAAAAAAATGTATGTAAATTTAAGAATTAGACCAAAATTTTGAATTTTCAAGAATGTTGAACTAAAACCGAAAAAAAAATAAAGAGATTAAAATGTTCTTATTTATTAAGAAATATTTAGTTACACTAAAATATTGTTATATTCGAACTAAAATTTTCTTATTTAATAATTGACTTAAATATATTTTTAATCTTTAATAAATATTTTTTTTTGTTCTCTAATAATTTTTTGTGAAGAGTACTTAATAAAAGAATAATTTTGTTTTGGTTATTGAAATTTTTTTAGTCATGATAAATTAAGAATTTTTATGTTTATTTTCTGATAAAAAAGTCATGTAAAATTAATCGAAACTAAAACAAAATTTACATATCTATCATAGAAACAAAAACAAACACAAAATTTGATAATTTATTTGGGACTAAAATAAAATATTAATGATAAAAAATTAAATTATTATTTTATTAAAAATCAACTTAAAATAAAAAATTATTAGAAAACAAACACATTATAATCTCTACTGCTTATTATATGAATGTAGGATATCATTAATAAGTTTGAATTGTTACTCGTTTTATACGGTAAAAGTAATTGCTCACCACCAACCTTTCTGCTGTGAAATAACTTCAAAGAGACAGCTATTTTAAATATTACTAAGAATGGACTGTTGTGTTCAGTTCAGTTTAAATATTTTAAATTGGGTACTATTTGGGTAAATAATTGAATAAAGGATTTATTAAATAAAGTTTGTTTAGATTAAAAAAAACTATGAACACCTTTTTTTGTGTTTATGAACACTTTCTATCATAAACTAAAATCATGACTTATCTTGTTGCTTTCAGAGAAATTAGACAAGAGAATTAACTTTTATAAAAATTAAGTGCACAAATTAATTTTAATCTACAAAAAGAAACTCAATATATTTCACTTTTTACTTTATAAAATAAGTTTTTAAGGCTGTGTTTATTTTGTAAAATAAGTTCAAAATAAGCTACAAATAAATTCTTCATAATGGTTCAGTTTTGTCTGCACACGAAATTAACTAATGAAAGATAGAAATAGAACGGTTGAGTTTAGTTGCATTGCAACGATTTTGAAGAGAAACAACATATAATTTGCAATAAAAAAACTATACAACAACTTGTGTGGCCGACAACTTAAAATTTTTTTTTTTGTCTTTCTAGTTACAATGAAACTAAAAAAATTGGTTCTGTCGACCTCAAAAAATCAATTTTATTAGGTAAAAAAATATTTTATTTGATTCTGTCATCTTTTATAAAATTTATTATTTTATTGTGTCTATATAAATAGGTTATCATCAAGATGTCTGCATATATATTTCTCCCTGCCTCCATGGGCGGATCTAGCTAGCTTGTAAGTTGGGGGACAGTGTCCCTCTTAAATTTTGTTATTAAAATTTTGATATACCTTTAGTACTTGTATGTAGTGCTTGTTATATAGTTTACAGTGCTTGTTAATTATTTTCATTTGTAATTCATGTATTAGCACTTAAGATGATTAAAGTCCTTGTTCTTAGTTGAAATGAGAAGTATAATTTAATCATATATATTTTGTAGAAATATTTTAGTCTATATTGTAACAGCTCATATTCAAAGATCTCAAACTCAATACTTATATATAAATTAACTCTCATGTTATCATAATGATCTTTTGAAATCTCATCTTAAGTTACAATCAACTTCTTTCATTGTTATATTTAATTCATAACATTAATTTGATCTAATTATTTATTTGTTCCTTTACATTATGATTTATAATTATTTGTTCCTTTAAATTTTCTTTACAAAAAAAATTCGGGAGCAACCCGCCACTAAATATGCAGACATAAATAAATTTTTCTAGATTTACTACTAGTGCCCCTCCTTGATTATTTTTCTGAATCTGCAGTAATGCCTCCCTTTTGAATACCCAGACCAGAGTTTTGTGTGAATTTAATAAATTACCGGTACGGTCCACGAATTGCAGTGGACAAATTTAGAAAGATCTGTTTGGCTTTGGCCTATAATTTGATCGTGAAGCAGTGTAATGGAAGCCACATATGTCGCATCATGGGAAAAAGTAAAAGACGACTATGAAAGATGGAAAATTGTAACAAAAATCCATTTGGTGGGCAATAATCTGTGGGGGGTTATCTAGAGACCTTCTACTTCGACAGAAGATGATGATTATCAGATGAATGCAAAGGCTTTGAATATCATTCAACTATCATGTGGATCAAAGATTTTCGATGACATTAGGCATTTGAAACCGCCAAAGAGGCTTCGAATCACTTGTGTGATTATTACAGTTCTGATGGGTTAAAAGCCAAACCAGATATTGGGCAAGGTATATATGTATTTAAATGCAACATGGAATTACATTATTTTTTTCTTACAAAAAATTCATGTTTAAATGTCGTCAATGACAAGCAGGTGTTGTAAACGATGACGATTTTGAGAATAAAAAGCTGTACAAGTACGTGGAAGATGGTGACTGGACAAAGACAGAGACATTCGTCAGGGAGAACAAGGTGGACGTGCTGAGTTTGGCGCCGGGTTCGGGTACGATTCTTCACGTTGCAGCAATGGCAGGGCATGTGAACATTGTTGAGGGGTTAATGAGTATGCCAGAAAGAGAAGAATTAGTAAAGATGCAAGACAGGAGGGGTTTTACAGCTCTTGCTGCTCATCTTACTGGGAACACCGATGTAGCAAAGTGCATGGTAGAGAGAGTCAGCGAAGATATCCCCAGGGATCTGCTTGATAATCCCTCTTCTTCTGGGCTGCTGATAAGGGACACACAGAAATGACTCGCTATCTTCACAAGAAAACTCCCAAACACATTCTCGACAAACGAGATTCAGTTAGGCTGGTTGAACGATGTATCAAAGCCGAAATATTTGGTTAGTAAACCGCACACACATTCATTTCATCTTAACCTAGCTTGTTAGGGCTGTGCATTGTCTGCAGTTTTCTTTTTCAATAAACCCAACCAAATCTAACCACTTTATAAAACCATTTTTTTTTTATTATCAACTAGACTAACTAAGCCTAGTGTGATTCACACCAATATAATCAGCAAAGAAGAGACAATATGGAGATCATTTGGGCACTCATTAAAAAGAAACAATGTGTGATGAAGATGAACTCCTATCTTGGCCAAACCATATTAAATGTGTAAAACTGGTGAGGATATTTAAACTTATTAAATGCTATCTAACATTCATTTAGTAATTCGTTGAAATTATAATGTAACTCGCCCAACACACAATTTGTTGGAAAAAATATTAAATGTGAGTCGTTCAAGAATGCATAATCAAAATTACTGAAATAAAGGGTGGAAATCTAGATCTATATATTATTATATTTATTATAAAGAGAAATGTTTTGAGTTCAGATCTGTTTGGCTTTGGCACATAACTTGATTTTATCTCAGATTGTGAGTCAATGTAATGGAAACCACATATGTCAGCATACTGGGGAAGAGTTCAAGAAGTATTCATAAAAGAAAAGAAAACTATGAAAGGTGGAAAACCCTAATGAAAAACTATCTGACGGGGAAAAATGTGTGGATTTCAGATTCAACAGAAGAGGCTTTGCGTATCAACCAACTATCATATGGATCAAAGATTGTCAATGAGATTAGTAGTTGTAAATGCGCCAAAGTGGCTTAGGGTTGCGGTAAGGTTCTGACTTCTGAGTTAAAATTAAAGCCAAGGCAAATATTGAGCAAGTTACGTGTTTAAATGCAACTTGCAATTCGCATATGTATTTAGGGTTCTTTGTTAAAAGCCAAACTATGAATTTACATAAGTTTAAAACAAGAAGAATTTGAGTGAGACTGCTTGGACGACTCGATTAGGACCTAGCTAAACAAATGTAAAGAAATTTATTCATTTATTTCAAATATTTATGTTTAAATCTCAATGGCAGGTGTGTAGTAGTGGATGATCTTCTTGACTATATAGTATATAGAGATCTGTCAGGAACATGGAAAACGGTAATTGAAAAGATGCAGAGTTAATTCATCAAAGGGGAGAAGGGCGCTTCAGCCTTCAGGTAGGACGGTTCTTCCCCTTCCAAAATGGTTGGGCATCATGTTGTTCCCTTCCCCATTGAAGCAGATAAAAAACTCTAGAATATGTTTGGATGGGGGAATTAAAATAGGGAAAGTAATTATTTAAAGAATTTAAAATTCTTTTTTCCAAATAACCTGTTTGGATATTTATTTAAAAGAAATTTAAAATTTTGACATTTTAAAAGGGAATTTGTTTTTAACTATACACTTAGAATTTGAAATTCCTTAAAAAAAGAAAGAATTCTAAATTCCTCTCTCTCGCTCACTCCTCTACTCTTCACTCTCCCTCACTCCTCTCAACCCTCACCCCACACCCTCTCTCAGACGCTCTCTCTCTCATACACTCTCTCTCTCTCGCTCACTCCTCTCAACCAGACCCTCTCTCTCGCTCACTCCTCTCAACCCACAGGCTCATTCCTCTCACAGTGGTGACAACTCTCACGGTGGTCCATACAAGGTTGGTTTTGTTTTTCACAAAACTCTCTCACATTGGTTCTTTTTATCTAGGGTTTCATCATTTGGGCTTGCTGAAGGTAAGCACATAAGGTTAATTTGTTTGATTATTAAATGGCATATGAAAAAGGAAAAGAGATCAAGTATGTTAATAATGTTTGTGCTGTTCTGAATTTTTTTTGGTTGTTGTGGTTAACCATCGAAGACAATGGGATTGTCTTGTTTTTGTTACAAATTTGGAGAAAATGTTTCTTTCAAGGTACTGAAATATTGACATGATGTTGTGAGTTGATTGAAGTGGATACTGGATAGTTGTTACAGGGATTGCATTTGGAAGTGTATCGGGTTCATGATGATATTGTTTGCTCTACATTTTATATTAGAAATTGTAGGCATAAGCCTCATAGCACAGTCTGCACATACAATTGACCTAATCTGTTTCCATGTAATAAGGATTTTTATTGGTATTTATATTGACTTATTTCTATTCCCTTTACATCTGTTTCCATGTAGGCATAGAGTTATTCATTATGGAAGTTATATTTGTAGGCGTAATACTTTCTTCTTGTGCTATCTGCCTACTTTTCTCCACTTTTCATCCATTATAGTAATCTCTACTGCTGATTATAGTGATTTATTTATAATTTTGGGTACATGCTGCTTATATATTTATGGCCCTAAAGGTATGTTAACATATAAATAAATAACTCTAAATGTATGGAATCTTATTCTGCTTACCTTTGTTTTTCTTTGTTTCTTTTGTCCTCATGGATCTTCCATATCAATTTCCTCTGATATGTGATATTGAAGGCAAGATGGGTGTTTCTGTATTCTGCTTCTATGTGGAATCATCCTTCCATAAGTATCATTAGGATTTTATTCCTCATTGTCCTCTTCTTTGAGCTTTCCAAGTTCCTCTTCTGTTTTCCTGTATTCTGTTGCTGTTTTTGTTGAGGGGTTGATTCATGATTGGTAAATATCTGGTGCCAGGCTAAATTAGCAAAGCTGTGGAGGGAACTCCTTACACCTTCATCAAAAGGAGCTGGAGGTGCTGGTGAAGGTTTTGATGTTACTAAAAGTGGGGATTCAAGAGTTGGTCTTCTGGGCTTCCCTTCAGTTGGCAAATCTACTCTACTAAATAAGTTGACCGGGACATTTTCTGAGGTATGGAGGTATTCCAGTTGTTATAAATTTTCTTCTTTAATGTAGGTATATTATAGGCCTATCATTTGTTTATTTTCTGTGTTTAGGTCCTTTTGGAAAGTGAATTTGATTTAATTTAGCCAAAGGAAGTGCAACCTTTTTTAGAAGAAAAAGAAAATGAGAACCTCGAGATAAAAAGTTTAAATATATGGCCATATTGGGAAAGAAGCTCTTGAGAAATTAAAAAGGGTCATTGGACATATGGCTAAAATAAGGGTTTTAAAATATTATAATGCTAAAACTTTCTTTCTAAACCTAGTGACAATGTAGGCATAGAACTCCCAATCCCATAAAGTTCCACTTCTCAAAACAATTTCCATTGTCCCGACTCCATAGCACTATGGGGGAACTATAAACAGAAGTTCAAGTGCTCTGCTTTTTTCTTTCTAATAATGCAATAGAGGTTATGCATTATGTTCATTAAGTAATCAATTTAGGTACTGCACACCTCGGTCAAGTTAGGGAAAATGTGATCTTTGGGTGTCCCTAACTAAAAAGAATCATTTGACCCCTTGCATGTTGTATTTATTCATTCATTTCTTTGGTGTTGTTTTCATTTTGCTTGTGGCCTATATGTAAAAATCTTCCAGTTGTCGTCTGTTTCTTTTAGTTTTATTTTTTATGATGTGTTTAGAAGTAAAATATGTTGGTTGGAAATCATAGTTTTTGGTGATCGAAATTTTTGAAGTTGTCAAATGGTGTTTTGATTCATGCATGGTTTGATTTCTGCGGTGTTTTGTATGGTCCACCGACCTTAATTCCAAGCATGAAACAACCTGAATTCTTGTGTTGATTATGATAAATCATTTTCCTTAGAAACTTTGAAAATCTAATTGAAGTTCAGACTGAGAAACTTGAAACCCTCCTAAAATACAAAAGGATCTTTAATATCTAATTAATTTGTATATCCTATTACTGATTATGTTAGGACTTTAAAGTTTGAAAAAATAATATTTTGAATATAGTCATAGTTGTTTTAGAAATTTATAAAAAATGTTTTATTATTGAAGTTTCAAAGTTAATAGTAAAATTTAAATCTATTATTAATAATACTGAGAGTAACAAGAAACAAAAAAATATCCGTAAAAGGCTCATTTAAGTTATAATAAGTTAAAGTTTGACATATATTAATTACTCACGAGAAAGGATTAGAATTTTCTTTTTGATGTAAGGATTAGAATTTGTAGAATAAGATAGAATTGTAATATTTAACATATACTCTCTTTCTTCGTAAATTGATGTTTTTTTTATAAAATACAATTTTCTTACATTAATTATTTTTAAATTATAAATATTTTTATTAAAAAAGTTAGAGAATATATTAACAAATCAGAGAAAAAAATATTGATGACAAAAATAGCTTTTTATTATAAATTTAAGATAAATTTATTATTATAAATTAAATTAATATTTTTTTATTTTAATAAATTAAATAATTGAGTCTTATATACTCTAACAGATAATTGAGTATTAAGAAGATTAAGTATAATTTTTCCGAAAATAATTTTCAATAGTCTCATGGATATTTCTGATATAGTGAACTTAATTTATCTTTACATACAAGCTGTCACCTTTTGAACTATTAATTGCAGGCAACATTTTCAGTAAAGATGGGAAATTCTGGCAGCTTGTCGAGTTTGGCTCTTTTCTAGATTAATATAAACATTTTCAGTTGTTTATTGTTGTCTTCAAATTTAGTTAGTTATCCACCAGGGCTTAGTTTGTTTTGCAATTTGCTTGCTCCATGTGATATTCTAGAGATACGGAATTGGTTTTTTACATTATTCCCATAGTGCATCTCTTCCCTCTCCCTGGATGGGTGGTGTTGTAAAATCAAACCTGGGCAATCTGACTACCTTGTGCTTGTGTGACTTGCAATGAACGATATGTTATGTATGGGCTTTACAATGTTGCATAATTAGTCCCAAATATTTCAGTGGGAAATAAAACTTCATTCACTGTTTTTACTTTGCAGTACTAAAAGTGAATCAAATTTCAGAATTAGGGCCACATTGTTTGTGCCTTTTCTACCTTTCAAAAGAAATGTTTTATATTTATGAAAAAAATAACGAAGACCTCAAATATAGTTGTTTTAGTGTGTTTCTCCAAAGCTAAAAATAGTAGCTTCTGAAGAAAAAGGTTCTGAAAAAAAGCATATCTTAGAGTCACTTGTTTTTAAGCTTAAACAAAAAATGTTTGACTTGAATAGACTTTCAACTCAATCAAGCTACTCTAGCAGGTTTTTATTTTATACTAGCAATCTAATTGACAAAGTTAGAAATTTTGAAGTTTTTGGGTATAATTGCCTATTTGGTTAATTCGTAGGTTTCTCTTGGGCTTGGAATGATTGGTATAGGATGTTTAGTTCATTTAATCATCAGTGGTACTGTGCATGGAAACTCTAGGATCTTTTAAATTTTGGCTGAAAATGTAGAGGGAAGATCTTATGGTGACATGATACTATGTAGCTCTTTAATTCATATGATTGGTGAGAATTGGGAGGATTTGTTATCTTCCTTATTACTGTTCCAATACCCCCATCCCCTTTTCTTGATTAAACTTTCCCCCTTTTCTACCAGCCTAGCTGGATAAAAAAGGAGAAATTATGGAAGACATAGATTTAGAGAGAGACTGAATATTACTACTTACTAAACATTATTTCATTTAGCATGTTTGATTTATATCTCATTCTTTGTTTGCTTTGGATTCTAATATTGATGGTTATTGTTCAATGTGTGTAGAAGCATGTCTGATTTATATCTCATTCTTTGTTATTGATTTACATGAAATTCACCTTTCATGAACTATAGTATGTTTGAAATTGATGAGATTATATTATGTATATATAGGATATGCTTCCAGATAATACTAATACACATATAGAGAGCTGTCTTTATATGCTGAGTGCAAAGTCTCTTGTTTTGAAATTAAAATATGGTTTAAACTATTTTGGTAACTAATATGAATATATTATTGTAGCTATACTCCCTTAAACAATGATTTGATTATTATAAGATAAATAAGTTCATATATCTTCTCATATATCTTGAATATAAGTCCTTATATTTTTTTCTTATGGTTAATCATGTGTCTAGTTTTGAAAACTCTATACCAATCATTACTAATATAATGATTTTTTTGTTAATGTGCAGGGATAGATCATGAGAATGTCTTTTAGCTTGTAGGGATTACTTTTTTTAATTAAGCTTTTCAAACTATTTTGATGTCTTAGGTTGTATGCCGGAATTAGTAATGTTCAAATTATTCTCATTTTTATATTTTTAATGATAATAATTTTGATTAAATGTAGATGAAGTATTTTATATATATTTTCTTTTGTTTTAATTTTTCTTGTTGAAATATTTTTTTACACTTTAGTTCTAAATTTATATTTTAAAAATATAATTGGACAAGAATATATATAAATTTTTAAAGCAATTGTTATAAAAATAATATTTTTTATTTATACGACCATTTATATTTTAAAAATATAATTGGATCCAAAAAATGAAATATAATAAATTTAAATTATTTAATTCAAACAAAGAATTCAAAATATAAGAAATTTAAATTGTTTTATCCAAACAAGAAATTTCAAATTAAAGAAATTTATATTGGTTTATCCAAACAAGGAATTTTAAAAATTCAAGAATTTTAATTGATGCATTTCAATTTTCCTAAATTTCAAATTCTTTGAAATTTCAAAATGCTCCATCCAAGAGTGTGTTTAGATAAAGTATTTACTAAGGGCAATGTAATTTTTTAAGGCATGCACTCCTTTTCTCTTGGTCATGTTGCTTATCGACAATAGAAGATTACTTGATGAGATCGATTTTCAGCGACCTCCAACAACTGGAAACTCATTGGATCGTGATATTCCTCAACCGGGATGAGGGCACGAATTGAAAACTTAACGCTCGAACATCCTTCGCTGAGGGACTCTGATAGACATGGCACACACACAACATCAATCACTGTCAGCAGGTATGTTTCGCCAATGTACGAGTTTTGACATCCTCACCACTCATCAATGCGGATCCCTCAACATGGTGGTGTCATGCCTCCTCGTTGTCAATGGTATTGGTGTTGCAAAACTTCAAACATGGTTCATGCTTGATTTTCGGTCCATCAACGAGAATATTGCAGTAGTTAGAATCTTTGACCTTAGTCGTTAGAGAAGTTTTTTAGGTAGAAGGGTATAGAGAAGTTAATAACTCAAACATGTTATTTTGCAATTGAATGAAATTTGATTTTTCTTCATTTAAATTACTTTGCATTTTAAATTCTAGGTATTTTAAAATTCTATCTAATCACATGTGAATGCTGCAGCAATGGAGCTATGTGGCTGAAGAAAATATTTGGTAAGTAAACCACACATTTCAGCTTAACTAGTGTGTCGGTGCTATCGCCCATTAACTTTTTGCATGTTTTAGATCACTTGAGTACGTAATTTTCACACTATTGTTTGCAAGTATGTTTTAGAACCATTTTTTTTACTTTAATGTGTGTCTAATGCACTCTTAGTTCCTGTTCTGTTCTTAGAAACAGAAATGTCTAGCAGGATTGCTATTAGGTTAATATTGGATAAAGGACTCTCTCCAAGGTATCTATGGAAGAGATACCCTTGGATTAAGCAGATCATTGTGCACTTTGATATTGATACGACGTTTAGCCAATGGAGGTAGAGTGTGTGCACAGTGACAACATAACAATAGTCAAGAGAGAATGAATATACCTGTGAGCGTACCTCTTATTTATAAGGGTGTTACCTCTAGGTTAATTGCTGCCACATCTTGATTAGATAAGCTAGAATCCCTGATTGTTGGGATTAGGATATCTATTTGTTGAGATTCTGAGCTAATGGGCCCACTGTAATGAGACACTTTATTAGGCCCATATATTGGGTCCGTAACAATTGCCCCCCCAGCCCGGCTGTTGAGGCTTCTCGGCAGTCGGGGTGTATTAGTTGACACAATCTCATCTTCCAGTTCTGACGGTTTCTAATTTGCGCACACCATTTCCCCCAACTGCAAGATTGAATTCGTGTTCTTGGGATGAGGTTGTTCATTTGTTTTGTAAGTACTCTCAGATGCATATCCGAGTTCTACTTCACGAGATCATTCTACCTTGTTTGTCGATTTGCTTCTTTTCTTGACATTGATTGATTTATATGCCCATCCTTAGTAAGGATGGTTGATCCCAAATTTTCGTATATGTCGGGTTGTTTCTTTATTTCTACCCTGACTGTTCATATCCGACTACTGCATGCGTTTTGATCCCAAGTTTTGTTCCCTTTTTCTGCTATTGCTTAGTCAAATGTAAGACCTAACTGGACCAAAGTTCTCTCTATACTTGAGCTGTGGCCAAAATGGAAAATATTGAAAATATATTTTTTTCTTCGTGTCAAGCTATTACAACAAATATTTAAGTTACAGGGTTTTAGACATGGTAGGAGGAAGAGAGAGAACAAGCTAATGAATAATATGACCTGCGATTGTGAATTATATTTGGAGCTGGTGTGAGTCATAACTGAGTCCAATCACCTGAAGAATGGCGGGAAGAAAGTCACCATCCAGTAGAGAAGTCACTGCTGAACTGATCAATAGCAGAAAAAGAAGTCACCAATTGGTAGAAAAGTCACTGTCAGAAAAATGAACATCCAAAAGGAGCCAACCAGTCCAAATCGGAGATAACCATTGGAAAGAATGCCAATAATCAAGCAAGCCAGCTTAAAACAGCTCACCCTTGCTGAAGGAAGGTAAAACACACCAAATTGGAGTGTCAAACACAACTGAGTGGAGGCAAAGGGAGGTAAACAACCATGTGGAGGTGGAAAACAAATGTGATAGGGGCCAGGCCAGGCTAGAGATGGTGCAGTGAGGCACACAAACACAATGCCAAAAGTGATGGGAACACGGTGTCATGCTTTCCCATGCACTAAAATAAAGGATATCTAAATATGAGAGAGTAACTTCAAAACAAAGATGACCACTAGAGTAACGGTGGCTGGTTGAACAAGGTGAGGTCAGATCTGAAGAGAAGAGACCACAGGTCAAGCAACCATGGGTCAAGCAAGAATGGTGGCTGATGGAAGTAGGGGCATGAATGCTGGAGCAGTGATATTTAGGTGGTGTGTGGGCATTGAGTAGGTTTTATGGCAGCGCTGCATCAGTGGCTAGTCAGCTCTCAGCTGCAGCACATTGGAGGGCCTGCTGCCATTGACAACCATGAATATGACTGTATGAGAGAGAAAGGTTGTTGCAATTTCAAAAATACATGGCAGAGGGGGATGACAAATAACAGTTGCTGAAAATCAGCATAACAGTAATTGGCCAGGTCATGGAAGATGGCACCACATTGATACCATGTTGAAATTATAGGGTTTTACGTTGGGTAGGAGGAAGGGAGAGTCTGCCCTGTGAATAATTTGAAATCCATATGGTTTTGATGTAATACGAAATACAAAGCCATAATCCCTATTTAAATTTTAAACTAGTTCTTGATTTCTGATTTTAATTAAATAAGGAAACAAATCTTGAAATATAATGAAATACAGAAACCACTCCTAAAAAATGATCTAAGAAACTCTAAAATACCGTAAGATACAATAGTGTTGTGAGATAGTTTCTAGATATTCTAACAAACGAAATGTGGAAGAACATTAATAGAAAGAAACTTACCTCATGATTTGATTGCAGCTAGGAGCTAAAAAACGTGTGTTAGTGTTTGAGCCTGATCATATTCATGAAGGAGAACTGGAGAAGCATTTCATACATTTTTATTTGTTGGCCAGTGAAGTTGATGTGCTTACCATTTTTTGTGTTGTATTTAAACATTCATTACTTAACCCCCTGTATTACTATTGCTATGTTGATCAGTTGATTGCAGGGAATTAGGAGTTGTGAATAACCCTTTTCACAAATTGATATAGGTGTTGAGTTTTTCAGGATAGTATGTTGTGCGTAGTTGAATGTCTGATCAGAGAGAAAGTGATTATGAAACTGTTTCAACTTTAGTAATTTCACCATCTCTTTAGGGCTACCATGTGGGTTGGAAGGGTAAAAATGGCAACTTAAATAGTTAGGCAATGACAATGGCTGTGATGGGGGCCTGAACTGATGGTTGTGGCATATCAATTGTACTCTGGTAATGGCACTGGTGATGGTGGGCTGGTTAGTGATGAGGTGGATGATGATGAATGTATTAGTAGACTTTGTTGATGGTGATAGTTATTCAGATGGGACCATAGTCCATAGCAATGGTAGTGGTGGTTGGTAGCATGTAAAATCATTGTTTGGTAAATTTATAGTAATTTTTAGATTTACTGTTAGGGACAGTATGTCTTGGGAAATACTTGCTTCACCAATATGCATATATTATGATTAATGAGGATCCTAGTTCCTTGCATGTCTTAGGTGTAATTATTTTGTTGAAGTTTTGTTGTATCAGGAACCTGTATGTTTTAAAAAAGGGTAGGCTTGAATTTCCTAATTAGGAGAGTTGACACGATTTATTCTTACCTCTACAAATGAATTCTATAGATTTTGGTCCTTGATTGTTGAATTGTCTGATTTGCTTATCATTCTTTATTCTTTTTATTGTTCTCTACTATGTCTACAAGAGTACAACTTGTCGATACTTTACTAACAATATGGAAGTTTCATTCCTCTTTTGGTTCATTATGAAATTTTTATTTGCAGCAATTTATGCCTCCCTATGGTACTCCACCACATCCCTATGCTGCAATGTATCCCCCTGGTGGCATTTATGCTCATCCATCCATGCCTCCGGTATTTTTTTGTAAACTATGCTTTCTTGAAGTTACCATGCTGAATGATTAGCTCATGAGCTACTCTTGCCTCAAATTTATACAGGGATATTATCCTTAGTCCTTTTGCCATGCCTTCTCCAAATAGCATTGCTGAGGCTTCAGTGAGTTTTCCTCTTTTGTTTTTTTGTGCTCATTCTTACCTTCTCTTTGCCTCTGTCTTTTCCCTCTTATGTCAGAACTTGTTCTTATCCAAGTAAGGAAAAATAATCTATTAGTTTTCATCCAGGGAAACACTCCTGGCAGCATGGAAGCTGATGGTAAGCCTTCCAAGGTGAAGGAAAAATTGCCAATCAAAAGATCAAAAGGAAGTTTGGGTAGTTTGAATATGATCACAGGGAAAAATAATGAACATGGTAAAACACCGGGGACATCTGCTAATGGAATTCATTCAAAGAGGTAAGATGTGTTGTGTTGATTAATCTCGTCGTTGAATTATGTACCCCCGTTATTTGAATCAAAGCAATCCAGCTTGGGCAAAGAAAGACACACTTTGCTTCCAAATGTCCTGCCAATTGCTAAACTGTTGATTCTATGCTATATGAGACAACGCATCCACTCTTTTTACATGGCATGGTATTTTGCTATGATATGTCAGCAATCACCATCATCAGTCACTGTTTCTATAGCTAGGGGAATAATATAACTAATACATATTTGGAGGACTAAATTATGTACCAAATAGAACTCAGTTTGACATGTCCAAGAGAAAATTATTTAATTCAGAACTGGAGGAATGAATTTGAATTTGATATGATGTCTGTCTATTATTGGTAACATTTTAAAAGAATGAACTTCATTTAAATTATAAAATCTTTGGTCTTGCTTACAGTTCACTTTGATGTGTGATTTTGTTGCAGCCTTCAGAGCCTTGCATTATCTGAACCACAATGATAAAATATAAATGACTTTCTGAATACCATGTACCGTCTAGTTGGGAATAAAAACACTAGTCACTTCCTGAAGTTGACGTTTCCTTCATTGATGTCCTTTTAATTTTTTAGTTTGATTTATTGCACTTTTTGAAAACAGTATGTAAGCTTTCTTTTAGAATTTTGTTGGACTTCTTTTTTGTATATATTATCTTTCAGATTACAGAAATTGCATTTAATACTTATTTTAGATTACCTGAGGACCCTTACACAGTTACTTGATATAGATATTTTATTTATCTATCTGTGGTTGTACTTTCCTGTCAATAATCGTATTAGGTTTGACAATGGTTTATTTTTCTAAGCCTGTTGAGCATATTGGCTTTCCATTTGCAATTGCATACTGGCAACTTATGCTGATTGGGAGGTGCAAGTGAAGGTGAAGGTACAAGTGAAGGAAGTGATGCAAATTCTCAAAATGTAAGTTCAGGG
Source organism: Glycine tomentella (assembly GCA_007407185.1). Classification (NCBI taxonomy): domain Eukaryota; kingdom Viridiplantae; phylum Streptophyta; class Magnoliopsida; order Fabales; family Fabaceae; genus Glycine; species Glycine tomentella. Next base: position 202,771 of record PYAF01003602.1, read on the forward strand.
ACAATCCTCAGTTTTCCACTATGTTGTCAGTATGTATCCATTAATACTTATTTTGTAGTAATTGTAAGTTTAAAGGGGTATACAATAACAACAAAAGCCTTATTCCACTAGGTGAGGTTGGCTACATCTACATGGATCACATAATGCCATTGGAGTCGGTTAAAGAGTAGGGATATTATTTGCTATGATATTAACAATTTCCTCTAATGTCTTTCTTAGTCTCTCTACCTCTTTTCAAAGGACTAAAAACAGTGATCTACTCTTTTCATTAGTTCTTCCAGCGACCATTTTACATGTGTCCAAACCACCTTAAAATATGTCATCTTTTCCTCGTTGTTGCCTCACCATCTACTCATATATACTCATACTCATTACATATCATGTCTTTTCTTGCTTGGTCACGCATCCATCTAAAGTTTTAAGGAACATAATATATGTAAAATTCTGTAGCTCTTTCTATCAATATAATTCCTGTATGATTGCTATCCCGACATAAGCATTTAATCTCATTATTCTGAATAAGAACTGCAGTTTATCTAATATAGATAGATGACTTTATGGGGGCAAAAACAGTCAATAAATTTTGAATTTTTTTCTTTTTTTTGAAAATGAAATATAAGTGGTGAATGATACCCCATCATGCTCTCCTTCTGATCCTAATCCAGTATAATACCCATGCCATTCTTTCCTCTATTTCGTGTGTACCAAAATTTCAATTTTCAAACAAAACATCAATCAATGTTTAGTTCAAATCTCAATTCAAAATAGGTTTTTCTCCAACCCATTTAGTTTCTTGAAGACACATGATGGAAATCCTTCTCTAAATCATGGTGTTCACCCCTCCAAAGACTTACCTGTCAAAATCCCATTATTCTAGATACCAAACCTAATTAGGCACTTTTGGACTAAATGCTTTACTCACTTCCATCCAGAAAAAAAAAATGTGAGGATCCTTGCTCATTTATTTTAATAATACATTCATGCACTAATGCAGCAACTCTAGCTCATTTAACATTGTACTTGAGTCACACAACACTTTACTTCAAGGTAGTACCCAACATTAGTACACATAAACTGTTGTAAACTTCCATGTTCGGGGTTTCAATAAGTTTTACATTGACTATTTGAGAGCTTAACACAATCCTCCTCCTTCTCTAAGGCTTGGGACTGACTATGAGACCATAGGTAGAGTTGGAGAGTGGGGACCAGGCAGGATAAAACTATGTACCCCATTGCTCGAAGGCTCCACGCTATGCGCGGGTAAGGGGAAGGAATATTGTATGCAACCTTACCCTTGCATAAGCAAAGAGGCTGTTTCCGGATTCGAACCCATGACCAACAGGTCACCAAGACACAACTTTACCGCTGTGCCAGGCACTGTTGTTAAAACGTAGTGTCGAAACGTATGAAACGGACGATTCTACGTTTCTACAGGCCAAATCGTGTTAAAACGGGCGTTGAAACGAAAATTGGCTTAAATGGGTCGAAACGTAGTGTCAACTCGGTAAACTCGGTTGACTCGGCGAGTTTACCGAGTTGACTCAGTGCCTATAAAAAAAAAAAAAATTTCCGCTTCAACTCATTTTCACGACGCGGCTAGGGTTCGACTTCTTCCTCTCTCTCGCGTTGTGCCTCTCCCTTGGTGTCGCGGTGCTTCTCTCTGCCTCTCGTGCTGCAAAAAAGCTTCTCCCTCACTCTCGGACTGTCGGACAGCTTCTCTCTCACTCTCGGGCATCTCCTCACTCCCTATGCACGTGAAGTACTCGCCGCTACCTTGTGCTAAGCCTGAATGATGGAGCCGCTGAAACTGGAGCCTGGATCTGCGCGTGTGGCTGTGGTTCAGTTCAGAGCAACAGCGGCGGGAGCGGGATGCACTACAGCAGAAAGCAGAAGAAGGAAGATAAAGTTTTTATCTAAATGGATTAGGGTTTTCGTTTTGGGCCCAGATCCATAAAGTTATAACCACATTTGCTTCCTGCACTCCCCTTTTTGTTTACTTTACTTCTTCTGCTCCTTTTTTTTATATTAAAAACTGGATTTTTTTTTTAATTTAAGTAATTGCTATGCACTCTATATAAAAAATGGCTAGGTAGAATGAGTAGTAGAGGTGAAAGCAGTGGTGATGGCTATTTATTTATTTTTGTGTATGTAGTAAACTCCTCCATTCCGTTTACGTTTCACGTTTTTACGTTTTTGCTCACCCCATCGTTTCGGCGTTGACACTACGTTTTAACAACATTGGTGCCAGGGCTTGCCCTCGGGTACCAAGCAGGATTTTGGAGGAAATTATTAAAAGGGATTAGGTTATTGTTGTTATTAAACAAGAGTACTACAAGGCTTAGTACAAGTTTTTGTCGCAAAACAGCATAAAGTACTATTGGATGTTCAATGTTTTTATTTCATGATGTCTATCTCTATACATAATTTATAGATGTCAATTATGTTTAAGAATATGACATGGATCTGGGCTACATAGCTCATGCTGGCTGCTGCTCATGTTTGTTGGATACTCAATGGACTATCTTTTGAATGATGCCCTAAATAAATTAGGCGTGCCTTTTGCTCTTTAAGTATTAGGTAATTATTATTACAATATCTGTATTTATTTATGTTTTTTCACAGGATTCTCAATTAAAATCAGGGGGCAGGCAGGATTCTTTTGAAGGTTTGGAATGCTTACTTTCTTCTGTTTCAATATATTTTCTAACTTTCTTGTGTAGTTCCATATGTTGACCCATTATGTTTGTGTGATTCAGCTGAAATGTACTTTTTTCTATTGAATGACAGATGAACCCTCTCAAAATGGTAGTTCAGCATATACTCCTCAAAATGGGGGACTAAATATACCTCATACAGTGGTCAATCAAACTATGTCTATCATACCTATCTCTGCAGGTGGTGCTCCTGGAGCTGTTCCTGGTCCCACGACAAACTTAAATATAGGAATGGATTATTGAGGTACACCAGCTTCATCCAACATTCCTGGACTTGGCAGAAAGGTTCCATCTACTCTAGTTGCTGGAGGGATGGTTACTGTTGGATCACAGGATAGTTCTCAGTCACAACTCTGGCTACAGGTTATTTTTTACTATAGACCGATGATATGTGGGATCAAGTTACTTCTTGAAATCAAATGGTTAAGATTAGTTACTTATTACAATCATTAGATTTCAAGAAAATGAATGGTGAAGATGAGTAACTCTCACACAGACACACAGAGAGACCTGATTTTAAAGTTTTACTGTTGTTTTATTACTTTCTTTATGCATTATTTTTATCTTTTTCTTTTCTGGTTAACTTTCAGGATGAAAGAGAGATTAAAAGGCAAAGGCGGAAGCAGTCTAACAGGGAATCTGCTCGCAGGTCCAGGTTGCGCAAACAGGTAATGGAGAGTACACTATCATGATTTCCTTCTGTGGTTGGTTGATCATAAGTCACATATTCTGTTTGAGTTTTTCTTAAAGGCCGAGTGTGATGAGTTAGCTCAGCGTGCTGAGGCTTTGAAGGAAGAAAATGCTTCTCTCCGGTCAGAAGTAAATCGAATCAGGAGTGATTATGAGCAGCTACTCTCCGAGAATGCAGCTCTCAAGGTATTGTTAAATTCTTATATTGCTACCCTTGGAAGGTTTTAAAAGGAGGGAAAGGAATGGAAAGGGTTGGGATGGTGGGGTCATTATTTTCTCTTGCTCAAATGTCTAACTAAAGAAAGGCGAACCAAGAAACTCTACCCCTTATTTGAGAGTTTTAGGGTACATCTCCCTTTATTTAATTTAAAAAAAAAAAACATTTTTATTATTTCCAAAATAGAGAGGAAAGAACTCTTGGGGTTTGAGGGTCCCCCCTCCCCTCTTTGTATATAAGGTTTTAGGTAACTTTTCCCCTCACATCCTCCTTAACTCCCATTCAAACATCGTGAATATGCTGTTTTGGTGTCTTCTGCAAATTGATAAGCATTCTTGCCAGTACCATGTTCTGTATGACACCAGCTTACCTAGCAAAGAATAGGTTCAGAAGTTGATTCAGCAAAAAACATATATGCCTAGATGGACTAATATGTCTGTTATAACTAAATAACCTACACTATCCTAGAATCCCTTGATATCTGAAAGATTTGTGGGAAGACTGACCATGCTGTCTGATCTACAGGAGAGACTTGGGGAACTACCTGCAAATGATGATCATGGTAGGTCTGGCAGGAATGATCAGCATGTGGGTAATGACACTCAACAGAGTGAGCAGACAGAGGCTGTGCAAGGCGGTCATTAGCACCAACCAACCACTTCATGCTGCTTTTCAGGGAGATAAGATAATCTAACTTAAATAGCAAGAGCAAGATCTTGTTTCGGATAGCTTGTAGTTCAAATTGTATTAATGCTGACCATCTACCGTCTAAATATCTGTTTAATGTTATGTGATCCTTCATTCCTAATTTGCCTTTTTTTTTAACTCATTCAAAACGACCTGGATTGTATGCAGTGTGTGAATTCTGTGTCATACCTTATCTGCGGCTTCAAAGTTAGTGTTCTCATTAAGTAAGCACTATAGTTAACCAACCTAGGTGTTGTCTATTACATCATTTCATGTACATGTTGTCCATTATATCATTTCCTGTACAAATAATTTATCGGGAAAATAAAGAAAAGAGAAAATCTCTGAATTACGCTTCATGACAAGCTTTCTAACTAGTTGAAACGTAGCCTTTTTTAGATGGTTATGCAATACATCTTTACTGAAATCTTGTGTTTGGACGAGTTAAAAAAACTTCAACCATGAGCTCTTATGGGCCTTGGACAGCCATAAGAGAGGCGTATTTTCGTATGCGGTTCTTAATCGCAAACAAAACGTGCTCCAACTCATACATACTCTCAATGGAAGGAAGGATATAATAAAATCTCGTAAAGACAAGTTTGGAAATAATCTTTTGCACCTAGCAGGACATTTAGGGCCTTCCTCTGAGCTTAATCGCACGCCCGGGGCTGCTCTGCAAATGCAAAGAGAATTTCAATGGTTCAAGGTTATCCATCTTTTTTTTCTTTCTACACATCCATCATCACATAACATGTGCAATGTACTCACAATAGTTTCTTTCATGGTTTACAAAGAAGACTAATAGAAAAACACTCCTTAACATGCTCCTACTAATACAATATTATTAATTTGAAGTGAAACTTATTAAGTATCAAATACTTTTATGACAAAAAAAGAAAACAGCTATATATTAATAATGTAAAAATATTAGCCATGTAAAAAAATTTAAACTATTATTTGATCACAATTTTCCATAGCCATCAAATTAACGGTGATTTGTGAGTTTTTTTATTATCAATACATAATCATTAAACTTTATTTTTATTATTTTTATATATAAATTTCATCTAATAATAATGTATTTAAATTAGGATATTAAAAAGAAAGTGTGTTACTAATACTATTCGAGTACAAATCATAGGCAAATAAAAATCTTTATATTTGATCCTCCTTTCTTCATTTTTTTTTTTGGTACAAGATGCGTATTGTGAATCATTCCTATCCATAAAATTTGGTTTCACTTAGTCTGAATTTTAATTTATGATGAGAAACATGCACAGATGTATGAGCAATTTATGAAATGAGTGCAGGTGGTGGAGAAAATAATGCATCCCAAGTGTAGGGAAGAAAAAAAATGGTGATGATAAGAAGCCGCACGAGCTATTTACTGAAACGCACGAGGAACTGGTGAAAGATGGAGAGAAATGGGCAAAACAATCAGCTAGGTCATTCTCAATTGTGGATACTCTGATCACTACTATCATGTTCGCTGCGGCCTTCACACTCTCAGGGGGAAACAATCAAGCAACTCGAGTGCTCATTTTCTTAAACAAGACATTTACTGTGTTTCTCATAGCTGATGCAATATCTCTATTCACTTCTGCCACTTCAGTGATGATATTCATTTGGATCCTCACATCGCGTTTCGCTGAAAGAGACTTTCTGCGAAGCTTGCGGTTGATAATATCATCATTGAAGTGGCAGAAGTGAATAGAGATATTGCATCAGCTATGAGAAACACAATAAATGTCTTGTTGTTTAAGAAATTGGGCACTCCAGTTGCTTGATTGTTTCCCCCTGAGAGTGTGAAGGCCACGGCGAACATGATAGTAGTGATCAGAGTACCCACAATTGAGAATGACCTAGCTGATTGTTTTGCCCATTTCTCTCCATCTTTCACCAGCTCCTCGTGCGTTTCAGTAAATAGCTCGTGCGGCTTCTTATCATCACCATTTTTTTCTTCCCTACACTTGGGATGCACTATTTTCTCCACCGCCTGCACTCATTTCATAAATTGCTCATACATCTGTGCATGTTTCTCATCATAAATTAAAATTCAAACCAAGTGAAACCAAATTTTATGGGTAGGAATGATTCACAATAAGCATCTTGTACCAAAAAAAAAAATGAAGAAAGGAGTATCAAATATAAAGATTTTTATTTGCCTATGATTTGTATTCGAATAATATCAGTAACACTTTCTTTTTAATATCCTAATTTAAATACATTATTTATTATTAGATGAAATTTATATAAAAAAATAATAAAAATAAAGTTTAATGATTATGTATTGATAATAAAAAAACTCACAAATCACAGTTAATTTGATGGCTATGGAGAATTGTGATCAAATAATAGTTTAAATTTTTTTTACATCGCTAATATTTTTACATTATTAATATATAGTTGTTTTCTCTTTTGTCATAAGTGTTTGATACTTAATAAGTTTCACTTCAAATTAATAATATTGTATTAGTAGGAGCATGTTAAGGAGTGTTTTTCTATTAGTCTTCTTTGTAAAACCATGAAGTAAACTATTGTGAGTACATTGCACATGTTATGTGATGATGGACGTGTAGAAAGAAAGAAAAGATGGATAACCTTGAACCATTGAAATTCTCTTTGCATTTGCAGAGCAGCCCCGGGCGTGCGATTAAGCTCAGAGGAAGGCCCTAAATGTCCTACTAGGTGCAAAAGGTTATTTCCAAACTTGTATTTACTAGATTTTATTATATCCTTCCTTCCATTGAGAGTATGTATGAGTTGGAGCACGTTTTGTTTGCGATTAAGAACTGCATACGAAAATACGCCTCTCATGACTATCAGCACAGTGTCATACTCTAATAAAAGAATATCTCACTTTTTTTTAAGTTTAAAATTACAATAAAAAAGGAATAATTATATTTTTTTTATTCTTTTCAATTATATTGATATATCATCTATTTAATTAAATATATTTTAATGTGAATTTATGATAATTATATATAAAGAAATCAAACACTAAATTTTTTATTACATTTTATAATTTAATGTAGCATTTTTATATAAATACTTATGATTATATCTATATCATCTATTATATATATATTATGTGAAATACAGCTGACTGGCAGCACACATATATTATGCTCTGTTAAAAGGATGTTCTGTTTTAAAAAACAAAATTATGATAAAAAAAAGAGCCATATTTCTAATTGATATTATCTTAAATATTAATTGATTCAAAAAGTAATAATTAATTAATTACATATTAATAAATAAAAAACAACCATTATATTATTTATTTAAATTTTATATGAAAATCAATATCAATCAATATCTATCCATCTATATTAATTTATATCATATTATATATTAGTAAATAAATAAAATAATATTATATTATTTATTTAAATTTCATATCAATATCAATTAATAATTTATTTTAATTTGAACTGATACTTAATTTTTTTATTATTTCTACATGAATTATTTTTTACATATATGTATGTGTGTCCAGTTCAATAATTCGTGCATTTCCTGCTGTGTCCAATTGTATCAAATTAATAGCACGAATGTCGCAAAAATTATAGACAATATAATTTTATATATCTCGATAAAAAAAAAAACTTATTGCTTTAGTTCTTTAACTGGTGCCTAAAGATATTGGTGTAGGACACTAATTAACATTTATCTTTAAGTTATTTACCCAAATAATATAAAAAAATAAATATTAATTAGTGTCTTCCGAGATTGATTAAGAAATAAAAATAAATAAATATTTTAATTAAGATATGTAAAATTGTGTCACTTGTGACTTTTTTATGTTTTCCTATAATATTTACAGTAAATATTTTTTCTTTTTAATTTCTTAACCATTATCTAATTAGTAAGACCCTTAGTTAAAAAAATACTGATTTAGTGCTATCTCTTTGAAGTTATTCCATAACAATAAGGTTGGTGTGGTGAGCAAGTACGTACAGTGTAAAACTGGTGAGGATATTTAAACTTATTAAATGCTATCTTACATTCATTTAATAATTCGTTGAAATTATAATGTAACTCATAACACAATTTGTTGGGAAAAAAAATATTAAATGTGAGGGGTTCAAGAGTTCATAATCGAAATTACTGATAGAAAGGGTGGAAATTAAATCTAGATCTATATATATTATTATATTTATTATGAAGAGAAATGTTTTGAGTTAAAATCAAAGCCAAGGCAAATATGGAGCAAGGTACGTGTTTAAATGCAACCTGCAATTCGCATATGTATTTAGGGTTCTTTGTTGAAAGCCAAACTATGTATTTACATAAGTTTAAAACAAGAAGAATTTAAGAGACACTGCTTGGACGACTCGATTAGGACCTAGCTAAACAAATGCAAAGAAATTTATTCCTTTATTTCAAATATTTGTTTAAATGTCAATGGCAGGTTTATAGTAGTCGATGATCTTCTTGACTATATAGAGATGTCAGGAACGTGGAAAACAGTAATGGAAAAGATGCAGATTTAATTCATCAAAGGGGAGAAGGGCGCTTCAGCTATAGAAGAGTATCATTTGTAAAATCAAATAAAAATATCATTTATAAAATTATTGTTAGGTAGTCCGAGGGGCTAAAATATGGGAAATTTTTCCATGGACACCATGTGAATAAACTATACAAATGAATTATAGACTACCCTCAACCTTAAACTCTAAGATATTTAAGTGTGTGAGCCTTTAACGTTTAATTAGATGTTACTTATTCATTTTCATTCAATGTAAACTTATGTTACTCGGTTTATTACATTCACACATTAACAAACGATAATCTTAAAAATAATAGTGCAGAATTTTGAAGAATGAGGAGGCCACTTCAATATATCAAACATGTATGAGAGCTCATTCTGTATGTCAAGTTCCACGGTGAGGGCAGATGGAACTCTGTTGCTAGGCTTGCAGGTCCCTACCAATCTTTATACACTATATATATGTCTTGCACTCTTGCTCCTTAATTCCTAACATAGTTTACACCTAAGTCCAATATCAATTTACAGATTTATACAAGTGACACACAACAATTAATTTGCTTCCAAATTCAACTCAGTAAATTGACTACCCTTGTATCATAAGTTTTTCTTTTGGCCTGTTGGAATCATGTTTTTTATAATTCTTAACTCTTGACTCTTGAGCCACCCTCTTCATAGTTGTTTTTATCATCTTTTTTTTTTTTTTCCAAATGATTGATCATTTATTATTCTCTTAACAGGACTGAAAAGAAATGGGAAGAGCTGCAGATTGAGATGGGTGAATTACCTGAGGCCAGACCTCAACAAGGGTCAAATAACACCACAAGAAGAAAGCATAATTCAAGAGCTGCATGCTAGGTGGGGAAACAGGTAAAGAAAAATGAATTCCAAATCTCTTTGAACTTGCAAGTTTTTATAATATATCTTTGAAGCTAAATAAAAATTAAGCACTTCAGGTGGTCAACAATTGCAAGAAGCTTGCCAGGAAGAACTGACAATGAGATAAAGATTATTGGAGGACTCACTTCAAGAAAAATACTAAAACCCCCTCCGATGCTGTCGAGAAGGCAAGAATCCATTCCTCAAGGAGGCAGCAATATCAGCAGCAACAACAATAACAATTCCAGTTCAACTTGGACATGAAAGGGATCATAAAGTTGCTTGAGGAAAAACACCATAGAGTACCTTCTATATCTCACAAGAAATGGCCCGGATGTACCAAAACACTTCACAACACCAGGGCTACTTCGACTCAATGTTCAATGTCAATGACAATAATGTCTCTGCAACTGAGTCCTCAAATGAAGAAATTCTATGGGATGGACTATGGAACTTGGACGATGTTCTTTGCAATTTCAATGCAGCTTGTGCCACAAGCAAAGGCAGTTTACATAATTTAGTTTTTCCTTTTTGTTAAAGGTTTTATTTATCTTTGAAAACTGTTAGGAAGAATAGTAGTGTACTAATGTGAGTCACGGCTTCATAAGGTTCCAAAATCCTGGAGCTTAGAGTTAGAATTAATTGTTTCTTAAAAGTGTGGAGTCAGGGAAGTGAGTAATTTTCTGAAGGTGAGTTATTGTGTAACCCTTTAATAAAGTATCTCAATTTTGCTTATTAAGTCTGAAATGAGCTTTGCTCTTTTGCTTTAAGATTTTATTTTTTCTCTTGCAATTGTCTCAAACCAAGGTGGAAGTAGAAGCTTAAAAATTTTCATAAAGCACTTAAAGAAACTAATCAATATTCTTTGCGTCATATCAATTGGATGGGAAAGCTATATGCATTACCTAAAGCATGACATTACTGCATAAAGAAGACCCTTTTTAAGGATAGATTATGAGATACTTATGGTATTGGTACAACTCAATATGGAGTTTTCAATTTGTGTACACTTATGCTGCAATTTCTTATTCATCTGCAGTGGACAGTTCATACAGGTCAAATTGGTCCATATCTCTACTAACAAAGATAACAAGTACATAAATTTTACCACATTCATAAAGTCTCTGTGATTTTTTTTTTTAAGTCATTATATAAAATATTTGTCTAAATAAATTAATAAAAATTTCAAGGTTACATAAGTAAATAAATTAGTATCCACATCTCCACTTCATCTTAGAATTCCATATCAGTTCATTATCCCGATACATATCCTCTTATCTTACCCTATTATTACTTTTATTATTTATTACTTCTGAGCACTCATTAAGATCTGGTTATTAAAGACTTGCAATAGGTCACCATAGCAACAGCCCTAAATTAACCCAGTATATTAATTATGTCATACTTGCATGTCTCTGTTCATCCTAATTATCAAAGAATAGAGGAAGACACCCCAGATGATATTGCAAATTTTTTATCAAAGATTGGTATGAAATGACTATAATTCTAGTGTTTTGTTTATACATACATATATTTGCACTAAAAAGACATATTATTCTTATTCCCATATGGCTAGAAACTTCACCACTATAGTCCCCGACAAAAAAAAAAAGTTTAAGGGGATCTGGCTAGGTTTTGGTTGAAAGTTGTGAAGATGGAGCAAAGATAAAACTCAAAAAAATAATTCAATTAAAAGCCATTTGCACAATATATTGTGCTTAAAGAGACACAAAACAGAATCAAAACAATCATAAATGTCAGAACTTAAAAAAATAAAACACCAACCTTCATATGCTGCTGATCTTGTGCAGCTTGTTTTGCTCGTGCTCTAATTTCTTCGGGATCAATTTTAGATTGGGGATGGACCACAAAATCCAAAGGTGTTGCTTCTGGCCTAGATGCATGCTGCCTAGAAAAGGACTGTCCAGACCCAGGCCTGCATCAGTGAAAAAAAATTTGACATACAAAATATTTTAGTGATTACTCAACCCACAGTGCTCCACAATAAGTTCATAAATTTCATTCAGGCCTTACTGTGAAAATTCTAAATCAAGATCACTGTCTCTAGATTCCATTCCTGCAGCTTTATTTGCTGGCCTTTAAGATGTCAACAAAATTGTATAAATTTAACATGTTGGAACAAATGCAACAACAGCCAAGCAATTGAAAACCGATAGGTATAAGAGTACTTTTTAACTGATGGTCTCCTATAAGGAACCTTATCATCCTCCACATTTCTCATGTCTTCAAACCGGGTACTCTTATTAAATATAGGCCGGCTCTGCAATTGAAAGGGGAACTTGAAATGAACATAAACAGCTTTAAAGAAAAACAAAAGATTATGATGGAGCAAGAATTCTATCATGCATTACTTACCCACTTATCAACCAGCTCCTTGGCTAGTTTCCTATTCGCACTGATTTCTTCATCAGATTTCGATAGAAGTATAATTACCTGTCAAGACAATGACAAACAGTTTTCAATAATGGGCTACATACAGGCACCCCTTTTGTGCGTGTGTGGAGAGGGGGGTATTTTAAGTGAAGTTAGTCACATGATGAATGGAAAGCCAACCTTTCCAAGACCACTCTTCTTCAGCTGTTCTCTTCTATCATACTGCTCTAGATCTATAGGAAACTGCATAACGAGACAAAAAATGAGGTTCAACATAATCTTGGTAAGAAAATAATTGAACCTAAAATGTCAGTGGTGTCAAGTGTCAACTCATTACATCATTCAATATCTTTAAAACTTCCGTGCGTATATTTATATTTGGCAAGCTTCCATCAGGAAGTGGCTCAAGCCAATTCTCCAATAAAGTTAGCACTCCATGATCTAAAAACTCTAGTTGAAGCTGTTTCCTGCAAAATAGTTAGTGGAAAGTTATTAAAATAAGAAAAAAGTAACAAAAGATTATTGAAACACTAGTCTGCTCTGCACACTTAACGTGGAAGGAAATTATATGCATACTTTGAGAGGATTTCTGTAAGAAGAATCAACTTCTTGAGTTTATTAACGGCAGGCTTCCCCTGTCTATTAAGTTCAGCATCCTCCTCAGCTGTAACCTCAAGTTCAGCCATGACAGTCTCAACTAAATAAGCTATTTCTGCAGGACTTCTCTCATTCTTCTTCTTTTTCTTACCTATCTTGAAAAGATCCTTAATTTCTTCATCCTCTTCACCCTCCTCCGCCTAAGAATTCCATGTAGCAGACAAAAATGTATCAGAAAAACTTTGAATAGAAAGTGCAAGAAATCCTATAGTGAATTTCTCAGACAATTGTCTTTGACTAAAGTAAAACAAGACAGAATAGCTCCATTCTTAACCTCAAAACACATGTTTCTAGTTTACTAACAC
>PYAF01003602.1:215905-233087 GCA_007407185.1 Glycine tomentella
CTCCTTAACTTCACCATCATGATCCTTCCCTGCCTTCCCACCAAACCCTTTGTTTCCACTCCCAAATTTGGACCCACTCTTCGCACCGCCACTCCTAAAACTCTTCTCTCCCTTCATCCTCTTCTCCTTCTTCCCACCCCCACCCTCCTTACCCTTCTTCCTCTTCCTCCCACCGTCCCCCTCGTCGAACCCCCCCTCCGGAACATACCCCTCCACGTCCTCGTCTTCAAGCTCCGGCTCCACCTCCTGCTTCCCGGCATCGCTCTTCTTGATCAGCCTCTTCCTCGGCTTCGACCGCGACGGATCGGTGTCGTAGACCGGCGTATGCGACCGATCGCGGCCGCGCCACTCGTCGACATCCTCCTCGAATCGTCGAGCTGGTGGCGAGGCTCGGGAGATGGCTCGCGATCGGATTGAACGTCGTTGTAGTCCATCAAGGGCTCTCCGTCCTCGTCGCGATACCTGAAACGAAACTGAAACAAAAAAGGAATTAATCCAAGAAAACAAAACCCTAACCTGAAATTAATCGCAGAGAAAGAGGGAAACAAACGCACGGATTGTCTTCGTAACCCATGGTTGGTGTGTGATAGAAATTGGAAAAGGTGTTTCCGATTGAATCGGTAGAAAGTGAATTAGGGTTTGTGTTTGATGGTGAATAGAGAAAATGGAGATAAAGAAGAGAAGAGAGGGTATGTATGAATGGATATATGGAAAGGCAAGGGGTGAGACTATGAGAGGAAGGAAGGGTTTGTCGAAAACATAGGTCAGGAAGATTCAAATGGGTCGGTCCGGATAGGTCAGGAAGATTCAGATGGGTCGGTCCGGATCTTCTACCTTTCTGATGGGTTTCACTACATGTGGAGCCCAACTTCAAGATGGTTAAATCTTTAAATTTAATATATAATTTTTTATTAGATCTTTCAATAAAAAAAAATTCTAATACGAAAAATGAGTTAACCCTCAACATAAAGATCTATCACTAAATAAAAAAATATAAAAGATCTTTAATCTTATGTGATACTATATGGTTCATAAAGTATTTTAATCTCAACTTGAGATTTACCACTAAAGATGTTTGGACCTTAATCAACCCTAAAAACTAGCTCATAGAATAAAGATCTTGAACTCAATATCTGATTTTCATTAAATATCTCATAAAGGAGGTGGATATATTTCTAACATGGAGGATGAGTTCATGTAGAAGAATCCTCAACATGAAGATCGATCACTAAAGAAAAATATGGAAGAGATCTTCAACCATGTGTGGCACTGTAGGGTCCACCATAAAATGTTCTAAGATGCCAACTTGAGATTTACCACTAAAGATGCTCAAATCTAACTCAACCTCAAAAACTAGCTTATAAAGTGAGGGTTGTCCCCCACTTATATACTTTATCTTAACATTATCTCTAGCCATTGTGAGACTTCATTTTTCCCAAAACACCCTTCACGCTCAACACTTTTGGGTTTAGTGCGTGGATAAAATGATCGGTGGTCCATTAGTGGATATAGGATAAACTCTAATATCATCTTATAATGTGAGTTTGAACCTAACTTGAGGTTGAGTTAGGTCTAAACTCACATTCTAAGATGTTATCAGAGCTGATCCTAGATTCATTAACGGGTCACCAACCATATTATCCATGCACCAAACCCAAAAGTGTTAAACGTGAGATAGTGTATTAAAAAAAACTCAAATTTCACCTGGGCTAGAGATACTATCAAGATAGAGTATATAAGTGAGAAATAACTCTCATTCTATGAACTAATTTTTGGAGTTGAGTTAGGTCAAAACACACATTCTAAGACTAAATAATTATTTTTGCCCTTTAATTTATTTATTTTTAAATAGTCTTTTATCTTTTAAAAGATCTATTTTAATCTTTTATCTTATCTAAAAAGTTTAAAATTTTCTTTTATATTTTACAAATTTCATTAGTATCTTATCTTATTTAAAACATTCAAAATATATTCAATTTTTTCTTTCAAATATCACTTAAATAAAGATCATTTTAGATATATTTAAATAGTTAAATTATCATCTTTAATCTTTTAAAATATATCAATTATCAAAATGAATTTTTTAAAACATAAAAAATTATTTTTAACCTTTTAATAGATAAAGGATAAAATTGAACAAATAAATAAAATAAAGGAACAAAATGATCATTTAATCCATAAAATATAATAAAATATACTTTTTTTAAAAGTATTTTGAATATTATTATTAATACTCCATTAAGATATTTGATATTTTTAATATATTTTTTAAAATGAATTTATATGAAGTATAGTGAATAAAGAGTGAGACATAATTTGTGTAAGGCTTAAATATATTTTTAATACTTATAATTTAGTACTTTTTTCCTTTTCATTCTTGCAATTATTTTTTTCCTTTTAGTCTTTGCAAAATATTTTTGTTATGTTTTATATCCTTAAAATATTTTAAATAATATTTTGAATAGTAAAAAAAAAATACTTTGAACATTGGAAAAAAACATTATCTAAAACATGTAAAGACGAAAAATAAAATAAACGCATTTTGTAATGACTAAAAAAAATGTATTTTGCAGGAACAAAAATGAAAAAACCGTTAAATTGCATGAAGCAAAAATATATTTAAGCCTTTGTGTAATGAATTTTACATAATTTTGTTTAGAATTAAATAAAAAAATGTGTATTGCAAGACAAATATTTATTTTTAGATTATAATTATAATCATAGAATTCTTATTAAATAAGTATTCTTAATTTTATACATTAAATGTTATAAAAAATTATAATTGTAATTTTTTATAATTCATAATAAATATTTTAAAATTGAAATAGATATATAGATATATATAAAAAATTAAAGTATTTTTTTGTTAGATTTGAGGGCTCATTGGGACAGAGCATGTTTGGCCCACTAAACTTACATGTTTACTATCAGTAAGGTTCTTACATCAACAATAACATTCCAAAAGGTAGTTTAAATTAGTTGAGAGAAGAAATTTTTTCTAGTTGTGGAGAAAATATATATTGACCTTAGGATCTTATCATGAATATTCAAAATTAAGATATACAAAGTTATGTGAAATTTTCAAAAAATTGCATGATTTTCTTAGTTGCATGCCATTAAATTTTAAGTATCTATTTATATTCCAAATTTAATCATCTAACTCTCATATAAACATATTATAATATATCATTTTAAATATATTATTAATTAAAATATTAAACATTTTATAAAAATATTTTCTTAAAAAATATTTTAATAATAATTATAATTTTAAGAAAAGTGATTATATAAATAAAAAATAATGTATAAATTGTGCTTAGCTTTAGACCCATCATAACGCTCGATTCTTTTTTAGTCATTGGCTTGACAAGCTTACAAGCCAAGGTTCAGCAATTAAAAAACAAAAATGAAACTTTTAGAAAGTCCAGGCTTGTAAAGATTATTATCCTGCCTACATGCTAAATATGTACATTTTCCTATATAATTCCACACCCATTATTTGTTTCAGGTTTCAGTAATTGTTTGAAAACACTCCAGTTAAGATAGCAAGCAATTTTTTGACGACCAAAACGCTGCCTACAATATTACTACGTTACCAAGTTTCATGCATTACATTTATATTTTGAAAGGTCCGGTCATCTAGTCTACTCATTAAGAAAAGGGTACTTGGATTCAACATAGTTTTCTTTGTCCCATAGGAATGATCCAAAAGCAATTGCCTCCAAAACTAGCATATTCAGGCCCGAGAAAGTGAGTGAAAGCAATTCATCATTACATGTTTCAATTGAACCATCCTCGGAGACACGAATATCTGGCCTTCCAAACAGAGCCTGAGTTTGCTTTTCAATCAATGATATAGCTTCCTTCGATCGTAGAGTAGCAAGTCTCTGAAGTGTCTCTGCGTCCAACTGCATCACATAAGCTCTTAGTCTGAAAGATTTGCTTTCATCAGTATTCATGTAATCAATGTCATTATAACCCTCATCTTCGTAATCTTGTACTGTGATCAAGGAATCAGGATCCCAAAGTTTGATACCTGGTGATGGTTCATCGTAACTTTTAGCTTTTCCAAAATCCTTGGGGAGGGTTCCCATTGACCTCTCAAGTTGAAACCGTTCATCAACTCGTTTAAGAAAGTATCCATACATTATCGAAGCAGCATACAACTTTCCCAGTTTAATTTTACTAATTTGAACAACTGTCTGTAGAGGACCCACAAGGCGATCTACTAGTACCAGAGATAAGTGACTCTGAATCATCTCGAATGCCTCTGGAGAATGAACCGCTTCTAGTTTCAGCTCTTGATTTGGCCATAAATCCACTCGACCAGTAGGATCTGATGTTGCTGATATTTTTGGGATCATTGAAATGTTGTTCTCTAAAAATTTATGTACAATTGAGCAGTATATTATCTCTTCCAATGTTGTACGCTTTTCTTTCTCTTTGACCTTTGCTATCCTCCTAACAAAATTCAGATTTAACAAAATTAACACTTTGGAAAAATACTATCAGTAACTAAGTAAGCAAAGAATTGACGCAATTATATTCTTGATGTAAATTGTTTCAATCTTCCAGAGTTTGACACCAATTTGAACACAAATTTCAATTAATTTACAAGTGAGTCATGCATTTGTTTATGTTAAAATTTGACAAAATTTCTACTCTACTAGATTTTCATTCTAAAAGAAACTAATGCATCCAGTGGATATTGTAATCTCTTGATGGCTCATGCATTGTATCAAATGAAAAAAATGAACTCACTAAAAATATATCCAAGTTTTGTTTCAATATTCTTGTATGTTACTCATCGGTGCCATTGATATTTAAGGGTTTTTCCCTGTCATATAATAAATAAACTTTCAGTGTGCCCTATATAAAACCACGGCATTATATTTTATTCCACTAAGTCTTGAACTTATTAATCATTTCTGCATTTTTAAGTAAGAAATTGAAGAAATTCAAGTTCTGCATTTTTAGTAAGAAATTGAAGAAATTAAAGACAGAAAAAGAAAAATATTAGAGGAAATTTAAAACTATGCAGGCAAATTCTCATACATTAATGCTCGGAAACACATTTGATGCAGGAAAGGTGCTACATATAGGATAGTGCAATATCCAGTTAGAGCAATTAAAAATTGAAATACTTAACCAAATCTTCCAGGACATTGTATTTAATGTTAATTACATCTCTATGAACCTAAATTTGCTATAGTAGTCCTAAAGAGTATTTCAATTTTCTCAATTTTTCCTTACCACATGGGTAATTCTAGTCAAATCAGAATAAAGATGAAAAAGAAAAAGAAAACTTGTTAGACTTACTTGTAAAGGGAATCCTGAGATGAATCAGATTCTTTCTGAGCATCTCTAACATTCAGAAAATTCTCTAGTTGTTGATCAATGACTGCTGTTAGTAGATGCGGACGGGTATTTGAGATTTGTTCCAGAAGTTGACCAACTGGTGACTCAAATTGGAGAGGAGCAAATGCCACCAAATTATCCCTTGAATCAGCTGATGCTCTTGCAACTGAGCCTCTAGCTTGGAAATTGTAGAGTTCATTGTAGTGCTTGGGATTGTAAGATGAAGGACAGCTCTACAAAGAATATAACATTTTAGAGGTGAGTTGAGTGATAATACTAAGGTTGACGAAAAGTTAATTAATGTATCTATGAGAATTTCTAAAAGAACATAAGTATAATGGAGAAAAAAATTAGAATAAAAAAATGAGTCAAGAGTCAAGACTAAAGAATAAAACACAAATTGTATACACGAATCAAAATGGCCTACTAATTGATAAAAAGTGAAAAGTATAAACCGAATAAAAGGATCAACAAGGTACATATTAAAGCATTTTTTTCTTCTTGAGTTAAAGACCAATCAAGCTTGAAGCCAAAAGGAAAAAAGAACTTGTAGCTGTGTCAATGTAATTAAAATTTAACATGTTAATGATGAAGCATGAGCTAATGCCTTCGCAACTTGCAAACATGAACTTTAAGAGTAGAGTAAGAAAGAACCATTCCAAAAAAAAAAAAAAAGTAAGCAAGGGAGGGAAAAAAGTGTGAAGCATATTCAATCCACAACTATCACAACAGAGAGCTGCAATAGCGCTGAATCAATTTTCAAATGTGTAATTTTTCACTCTGAACCTATCCATTCCTATGAAGTATAAAGAACATGCATCAAAATAGGTACAGTGCTATTGCATTGCAGAATCCCTCAGGTCCACAATTACGACTCCCTCCGCTATTGCAGCCGCTACAGGTGTCATGGCTGCAGCGTACATTATGCGTCATGCATCTTCTTGTCATCTCTAGTAAGTCTCCGGTCAATTGAACTTTTGAGCTAATATTATGCCAAATTTTTTTCATTTATATTTATTTTCATACAACTAGTTTATTATACATACACAATTGATATTTATATATCATATATTTAAATAGCTATGCGACACTATCCGTTATATGATATAGCGGATTATTGGCTTTCTGCCATTTTCCGCTATCCACAATCGACAACAGTCATAATAAGTTCAGTGTGAGATAAAAACAAATTTGGCGGCCAATTTTCCGAATTAAATTCATCGCAATTGTCCAACACAGTATCAATAATCGAAAGATGCGAACAACGAGAAAGTAACAACGAAACATGGAAAGCTTACTTTAAGAAATCCACCAGAAAGAAAACCCTTGGCGTCAGAAACCGCAAAAACATGCAAACGGCGAAATTCCGGGAGTCTGATAGATGTCGAAGGCGGAAGCACCACCAAAACGTCGCTGATAGCACCCGAAACCAGCATTTAAAAAAAAAAATCCAGAATTGTGGCGTTCCTGCGATTAAGGCTATATATAGCGGGGAATAAGCGAAGGGCAAGGGTTTCAGAAGAGTTAGCACGTCGTTAAAACAGTTTGAATAAATATAAATATGAAATACATGTGATTCTTGAAGGAAAGAGAGAAAAATCAGCTCAGTTTCAAAGCTTTTTTTTCAGAAATTTCGAGCATAATACATATGGAATTGGAAGTACTAAAAAAGAGTCAGAACAAAGACAGTAAATTCCTATATATGGGGCAATTATTCAGTTCAGGAATTGTTGCAAGAAATTGAGCATGCAAAAGCCGTACAAGCTCGCGATGAAAATTGATGTGTGAGTTTCGGGAATTGTTACCCGCTCAATTAAAAATTTAAAATTGAGAAACTCAGGTGAGGTGTCCAAATTGTTGGGTTGGAAGTTTGGGATTCTTGGAGAAGATGTCACACGAACACTGCCGAAATTTTGGGATGGAGAGATGAACACGGCTACCACAAATGTGAAACGTGTGTGCATGGTAACGTGGGAAACAATTTTCTTTTCTTTTATCACGGGATATTGTTTTTAATTATACAACTTTTGAAAAGTGAGACTCTTTTATTAGGAATTTTTTTCCTAACCCAATACCATCTATTTAATACTCATAGACAACATTATAAAAACCGATAGTCTATAATATAAATTTGTGGGAGTTTTGAAAAAAATAAATTACTTATATGCAAATATGAAATATAAATTTATAAAATGATATAATCAAACAATAAATTTTTAGTGCACAATTCACATCTAATCAAACATAAAGTAAAAATATACTACTAAACATAAGTTCTTAAAATAAAACACTTATAAAACAGAAATAATTTAAATGTCCATTAATCTTCTAATAAAATCATCTCCAAGATCACCATTATCACCACCATCATCTTCATCTTCTTCAAACTCTTCCTCGATTGAGAAGTGATCTTCAACATTAGCATTCAAAACCAAATTATCAATATCAAATGCATCGTTGGATCACTTAAACTTTCTCCAACCAAGTCAATATCGTTTCCACTACCATTTTTATCTAGAGGTCCCTCAAGTTAGACATTGACATTGTCTTCATCAAAAATATCATCTCCCTCTTCTGTTATCCACTCATCATCATATTCCATATCTTCAAATGGAAGAGTAACAATTTTTCTAATTTGTTTACTTTTGAGTTTCAAATTATACATGACATAAACTAAGTCATTTATCTTCTTTTGATGCAAGTGGTTTCTCCTCTTTATATGAACACATAAAACATTCAATATCTAAGTTGATAACTTGTCTAAACTAAACAAAAACAAATATAATTTAAATACAAATAAACTCATGAAGTTCAATTACCATTTCAAATAAATTCTAATTATGCTCACATCCAAAAGAGCTACAAGTTAAGCTCAAAACACGAATAGCAAACCACTTTAGTTTTGGACATCTATCCCCAAACATTTCTCACCATTTTACATGTGACATAGTCTTCCTAGAGTTAATTGCATTCTCCATAGAAAAGAGTTTTTTAGCAAAATGAAATTCAAGAAGTTGCCCGTTAATTTTGTTCCTTACGCCAACGTCTTTTACCAATCTCATCATACAAATTAATAATCATTCTTTCACTTCTCCATTATCTTTTTTAAAGTCATCTTCAAAATGCAACTGATGATTAAGGTAATATGCAGCTGCATGCAAAGGTCTATATAGTTGGTTCTCCCACCTTTTATCAATAATTTTTCAAACAGGTTCATAACTATGTAGATAAATAAAGTAAATCATACTTAAGATTAGACATAGATAAATAAAGAGAAATATATTTTAAAATTTAAATGATATAGTTTAAAAAATATATTTTTTCTTCACATTATTGAAGTTGCTTTTAATTCTTTCCATTGCATGATCTTGACATATATGAAACCCATGGCAGGTTGTTGATCAGGATCCACCAATCGAAGGACTACCATAAGAAAGGTAGCAACTTTGAGACATATGGATACATTCTTCCAAAATCTATTATCCAAAACCGAATTTTTCACTTTTCTCCCATCTTGTAAAGTACCAAACTTACTTTTTTTTTTCCACTCTTAACAACTTCATCAAAGATGTTTTCATTTCATGGAGACAAGTTAAAGCCAAGTAAGCAGTTACAAATCTAGTCATGTCAGGTCTAACCAAATCCTTCCCATTTGTGTACTTTTTAAGCATGTTGATGAGCATTGTTCTATCATATATAGAAGTGGTTATATTTCGTCTCTTCTTTATAATGATTTTATGAACCTTCAAATATTTCTCCAAGTTCTCAAACATCAGATCAATGCAATGAGCAACCCATGGAGTCCAATGCAAATTCACATAGATTGTTAGTGTTTTGTTTTTTCAAAAACCTTTTCTATATATAGTGCTTATTTCTAAGTGTCTCTTGTTTTATAATGGGTTGAATTCTTCACTTTGGAAACTTGATTCAACGCATTAAAGCCATTGGGTATGTTCCTCAGACAAGCTTTGCTCTTCACGACGTAGATGATGGAGAGAAGGGTGACATGCTTTTTGAACATAGTTGGCTCTTGCCTATGGCATTCTAACATTACCTCCAGGTGCACATATTCGAATAACCCATAATTTACGCATTTGCGGTGATTGCCACATTGCCATTACCTACATATCCAAGATTATTGAACATGAGATCATACAGAGAGATTCAAATCGCTTCCATCAATTCAAAAACGTATCCTACTCATGCAAAGGGTACCCATGACAATAGAATCAATCGATTCCATTTAATTTATGACATTTTTGCTATGAGAGAGGTAAGGTAACTATCTTATTTTACTACACATTACAAATGTACAATTATCTTTATAACTAAAAGGAATCTACTAGTAGATTCAAATCTCACAATTGCCCATGTACGCAGCAATATCTTTTTAATTAGAAGTTTGTTTCTAACATTACTATTAATGTAGCTGTGTGATTGAATTGTTTTTTGTTTTGTTTAATAGAATATATACTTATGTGTGTGTTAAAATGAAAAATTTGATATAAAATGCTATCAAAACAATATATATATATATATATATATATATATATATATATATATATCATTCAATAATAAACTTCTTTGTTTTAGGGGCTAGTGAATGTGTTCAAGGAGATGTTTGATAATGTTAAATACAGGGTGTGTGTTAAACAATTGTAAATGAAGATCAGGAGCAACAACAAAGCAAAGAACAACAACAAACTCACGAAGGACATCAACAAATGCATCAAGGGGAAAGAAAATGAATAGTGACAGAGAGTTTAGGGGAAGTAAAACTATTTTGATTGTAATCATTGCCTTATGTTGGCGATGATTGTTATTGAAACTGTGTTTGGCAATGTCAATTTAGGCTTGACAGTGAAATTTGAATCCGTGCGGATTGAATCAAATTCACCCAGACTTTAACAGAAAAAAATTACATTGACCGAGTTCGGGTCAGATTTTCTCCAAACCTGCCCTTACGAAATAACATTAAAAAGTAAAAAATCTTACATACAAATATTCCTAAAACCTGAATACATATGCGAGACTGCGAAGGCATCGTGTCTCTCCTCCCTTTCGTCACGACCCACGAAGACCATCACGGGCTCACGGCCGAACACGACTGTTCTCAATTGTCTCCCCTCCCTTCCATCACCGGCACTAGCTGCTAATCAAGTTCATCATATTTCGTGGTCTCTTCTGTCTTCCCT
This sequence comes from Glycine tomentella, assembly GCA_007407185.1. Classification (NCBI taxonomy): domain Eukaryota; kingdom Viridiplantae; phylum Streptophyta; class Magnoliopsida; order Fabales; family Fabaceae; genus Glycine; species Glycine tomentella. The sequence continues at coordinate 226,459 of PYAF01003602.1, forward strand.
CACAGAGCACCCACCTCCATCTCTCTTCCACCCATTTCGCGATCTCGTTTTCTCACAGAGCTTGCACACTTCGCTCTCACACTTCTCGTTCACCCCAATCTCTTTATTCTTGCTTGCTTTCTATCTCTGTCATTCTAAAAGATTCAAACTTGTTCTCACAGGTTTTTCACAAATTTGAACTCGTTCTGAACTCAATTTTAATCAAACTTAGTTTCTGAACTTGTTTTCTCTGAAATCCAGAGGTTCTCTCTCGCATTGGAGCTTCGCAGAAGCCCTAGCTTTTCGTTCGACGAGGCGATTTTGTTGACTCAGGACTCATGACTCTGGCCGGTTTTTCATTCTCGCAGATTTAAAGGTATGGTTCAATTTATGAATAATTCTTTTGTGAGTTAAAATTTCAGCTCCTAGTGGCGCATTTGCTAAGTTAGGACTTTATATTACAAAATAGGAGTTTTGGTTTTGCAAAGTAGAACCGCTCACAATTTTATCATATGGTTTACAGTATGTTGAATTAAGGTGCTTGAGGAGAGCATCCATGCAATGTATTCTGTAAATTTTCTTTGGTTGTTGATGAAAATATTACAAAGGCTTGGAGGGAACTTCAATTATAGTACTATGCTCTGATTCTCTTGTTGATCATGTTTAAGTTAAATTTTTGCACTTTCTTTTGTACTGGTTGGAGATAAGTAAATTGCTCAACTCAAAGCTCAGTAACGTGAGCAGTCACCTCCCAACGGTATGATTGTTATTAGCAATTTGGCATAGATTTTGGTTATCTAGAACAACTCGATTCTCAAAACAAAAATCTATGTCTTGCTATCAACATAATTATATAAAAGACAATAAATAGAAAACCCATAAAACATAAGCAACCAAATGAAGTCATAATTCTTGTGACGTTCTACGAAATGGTAGTTCATCCTAAGTGCATTGCATTGCCTTATATTAATTGTTTACAGACATTGGATGATAATTATGTGACGTGTAATTTATTGTCAAGAACAATTCAATGTTTTCAATTATTTTTCTATTTCTTTTATTCTTTACCTTATGAGTTATATAAAGTGATTGCAGTGTGGGCCTGTAACTTGTAATTACATTGGATTGGAATTGGAGAGGAAAAGATTTGCTGATATATTGATGCATTATCTTGTGATTGTGAACCTATCATTATTGTCTTCCAAGTTCAACGGTTATATTCAAACTATAGTTGGCGTTATCTGCAGTCAGGAACTGAAGTTGCTGATTGCTATTAATTTGTTCAAATGTGAACCCATTCATTAATCTGTACTTGTTATAATCCTTTTGGTCTGTTCATGAATTGATGAGTGCATAACTGTTGCTTGTGCGTGATTAAGTTTGTTGTCTTTTCCCTCTCATATCTTGAGGGTGGCCTGTTCTTCATGTATATTGTGTCTCCGTTGGGGGCTGCACTAAGAAAATAAATTCCCTTGACACATTTATTTAGACTTTTTGACTTTTAGATTTTTATTTATCTGTAGTACAAGCTATTCAATGTTAAGTTCTCAACTGTTTTATTTAGAACTAGTTTTGAACCAATTGTTCTGAACCGGTTCTAGAACTGCTTTCTTGACCAAGCTAGTTCTGAACCAATTCATTGTAATCCAAACCGGTTTATCCTTAAAAACAGTTTGGTTCTGAAAACTGAATCACATTAATGGTTCGGTTTTCCAGCCTGAACTAAACCATGCCCACCACAACTTCCTCACATCAGAGGTTAAACTGCACTAGAAAAGCTTTGTACCAAGAAACATAAAGACAAACTTTTTTTCATGATTTGTTCACTTTGTGCTTGCTTTAATGAAACAATGCTTGAAATAATGGAAATGGAAAATTAGAGCAGTGATTTGGTTCAGTTTGGTTTTCTATACCAGACTAAACTTTGACGACATGTACTTGTGATCATATTATTTTTAATTCTCATGATTAATTTTATAGTTTTTTTTTTTTTTTTTTTGAATGCAACATAGAAAAGTATCATTCATAACTTTTGAGGTTCCTTCCTTCCAGGCTCCAGCTATCATATTTGGGTTGGTTTTAATAAATAAATTGATAAATTCCGGTCCAATCCTCCTTGTCATTTCCCTAACTGAGCAAGTTGCAACTCTTGGCCAAAATGGTATCCGAGTTAATCAATGCGAACCCTATCATATATGAAAAGAAAGAGCGTCGAGCTCGAACTGCTCCATCTGCTTCCCATGATGAGTATGCTGTTGAACTAATCGACCAACAAGAGGTTTTTGATATCCTTTTTTTAATTTTAAATTTCATTTGTTTTGTTTTTTCTTTCAGTAATTACTCGGAAACAAAGAGTTGATAATAGTAACTTTAATATTATCTTAACATTCACAAATCATATAAGAGATATAAAGGACCCTGAGCACCCATATTCCTTGGAAGAGCTTAAGGTGATCACGGAGGAAGCAGTTGAAGTTCATGATCAACGTAATTATGTGAGGTATTTGTGATTACTATTTTTATTTTAATTTGTTGGGTTTCTTTTTGGATTATGGAATGTTTAATTTCCTTGTTTCTTCAGGGTTACATTTACTCCTACAGTGGAACATTGCAGTATGGCGACAGTTATAGGTCTATGCTTACGTGTCAAGCTCATGAGAAGCTTGCCTTCACGATACAAGGTATTCTCCATTTCTCTGAGTTCAGTAACTTGCTCTGATAATTGATTGATACTAGGAGTTGGAGAGGTAAAAAATTATGGATGAGTTATTTGTTATCTGATTAATAGAAGGGACTTTCTGTTGTGTGCCCATGGGCATATCGTAAAAACTTAAAATTAGATAGTTTTTTTCAAAGAAGAAACTATTTATTTATGTAGCAGAATACAAAACTACTTTACTACTTGTTTTTAAAAGTAATTTAACTTCACAAGATTTATAGAGGAGCACTTGCTGGCTCCTGCCATTGGTTGGTATACCTGTTCCTTTTATGATATCTTCCACCTGCAATACTGCTTGCTTTTAATCCACACTTTTTTTTTCCTTGTCTCTTATCTGTATTATTTTTGTATTGTTACCTAGTTATATGATAGTATATATTATCAAACTATGGTTTTTATATGCATAATTTATACTTACATGGTTCTCTGTCTCAGTAGAGAATACTAATAGTATTTACTAGTTAGACCAAATATTATACTGATCTGTGAACCCTACGTTATTTATGTTTTCTAATTAATTATGGTTAGGTGGATATCAGAGTGGCACCTGGATCTCATGCAACCGAAGCTGCAGGTTTTAATTCCTTACTTTTTTCTCTTTCTTCCTGTAGGTGTGTTAGTTACAGCACCTATATTTTTGTGGTATGGATTTGATTTGTCTACTGAAGCATTCTGTGCAGTACTTCAAGTATTGATCTAGATCCGAGAGATGTCTTTCTACTTAAATGATTGATTATGCCGTTTCTTTCTTGGAGAGTGATGCATGCTGTTGACAGACCTGTTACTACACTCTTTTAACTTGGATTTAAATTTTTTTGGGTGAAAGATTTAGATTTAGTGTTTCATTTTATTCAATGATTATATGTTCAAGAGATTCCACCCTCAAACTCAACATTCCTGCTTCCCCCCTTTCAAACGCACTTTGCAAGCTTTCCTGCCACATGAACAAACAGGCTTTAAGTCGGTGAATTGTTGAAATTGCCTCTTGACTTCTTTAGAATCCTTTTTTTTATATAATCATTGATCGTGACAGGACACTCACACTGTTGCATTTTTTTTTGGTCCCAAATACATATGGCAGTTAACAAACAATTAAACGATAAAGAACGTGTGGCAGCTGCACTGGAAAACTCAAACCTTCTGAATATGGTTGATGATTGCCTTGCTCCATCTTATGATTGAAGGAACTTTTTTCCTCCTCCAAAATGCAATGAACTATGTAGGTGCTTTTATGCCTGATGTATAAGTTAGTCAGCTTTATCTGTGTTTATGATATTTTTGGTTGCTGGCATGTTGGTCTTGCTATTTGTGGTTACCTCATGCAATTCGTTGAATAGGAATACGTAATTGAAAATGTGATAGTTGAGTAAGGTTCCAAGGTTCTCTAATCATTAGCTAAAAGAAAAAAACCAGCTCATGTTTCATAGATTGAACAATTTATACCGTGTTTGGATGAACTTTTTTTAGATGTTATAAAATTAGTTTAAATTAATTACATTAATTTATGGAAATTAATTATCATGTTAATTATCAATTTCTTTTGAGACCTTTTAAAAAAGGTAATTATACCATGTTTTCTTATCAAAATAAAAGTTATGAATTTATTACTAAAATTAAATTACTGACCTTTTTTTACATTATAAAATTCGTGAAACATTCCTTTCATTGTAAATTTAAACCTAAATTAAGTTGTCAGTTATTTTATTTGCTCTCCCCCTCTCTTAATCATAAGCTTTTCCTCTTTTTCGTGGCAAGCAAAATTATTGGCCACAATTGATATATATTCTTCCATTGTTTTCTATTTATTCATTCCAACCAAATTTTATTACAAGCTTTTCACATTTTCTCCTTTAACAAATAATTTTTATTGCTCATTAATTATTCTTTCAAGCCTTCCGTATACTCCTTTGGAAGACCCATTTTCCTGCTCATGTGAATTTTCTTTGTAACTTAAAATTATGAGTACAATTTTTAAAAAATTATGCAGTCATTACCGAGATGAGTGAGTTGGTAGGCTATAATTTGTTCACCTATATAATAAGTATTCATTTTTCTTAAAGCATGCTACAAACCTTGTCCACGTTTTTTCTCTATTGATATATGTAATTTTTAGGGGTTTGATTCGGAAACGACGATTAGAGAATCGACTTTGTTTGTCATATGATCAGTAACACATAAAAAGGAAAAAATAGGAGAAGAGAGAGTGTTTATTGTCAATGTTATTGTCATAGTTCAAAGAAGATTATGAAAGTCGTCTAGGTATAGTACTCACTTTTATATGTCACACTTTAATCAATCATTTTTTTTATTAAATTTGTTTAGGAAGAAATTTAGTTCATTTTTAATTTTTTATGTTCCTTTTTATTTGCTTTTCCATGTAGAGCAAAGGTAAGGAAGGAAGACCTACATGTGAATAATATTCATATCAATGCAAAACAAATATCTCTTAGCTAAGAAGAAGCCACATTTTAGTGTGGTAGAGAACAATGCATCATAATGGTTGGCTATTATACAAATTTGCTCGGTTATTATGTGAAAAATATTTCCATTTCTATTTATCGTAAGTGAATAATAAAATGCTTAGATGATAGGGATTAAAAAGATTTTACATAATAATTTTAAAAATAAAAATAGAACACAAAAACTTGCATGTTTAAAATTTCTCTTTCTATCTTGCTGTAAAAAAAATCATATCTTTGTAAATATTTGATTCAATTGTGATTTTTATATTGAATTTGATAGAAGGTATAATAGTCAAGCTAAGAAGGGTAATGGACACATGTATGTGCATTTAGATACCCTAAGGATACATCTCACACGGGTATAAATATGGATACAGAGATTTTTTTAAATTACAAGCATACATATTTAATTATTTTATATTTTATATTTACAATATAAATAATTTTTATACATTTTTATAATAATTAATAATAATAAAATTGAGATGATTAAGTTAGAGTAATTTATTATGTATTTGCTATAAATATTTATTATACACTTTTTTATAATTAAAAAATCTCTGAGATGTTAATTTAATTAATGTCATTTTATAATTACTATTATTTATCTATCAATTTTTCATATTAATTAAAATGCGGATAATGGACACTGGTATGTGCATTTGGGGACCCAAGAACATAATTTTCACGTGTATGAGTATGGATGCAATTTTTAAAAGTGATTATAAAAATTTAATTATTTATTTATTCATTTTATTGATAAGATGTGAGTAGTGTTTATACATTTTTATTGGGAATTTTTATAAGATTTTTATACGGTGTTTATTATAAAATTATGAGTAGAAAAACCAGTACTATTATACCTTATTTAGATCTTACTCATTGTTTGAATTTAAAAATATAATTAAAAATATTATTTTATGAAAATACATATATTTTTTAACTAGAAACTATATATATATATATTTTATTTTTTTTTCCTTACTTAACACATAACTAATTTTTATTTTTATCATTCATTGTATTTTAAAAAATATAGTCTACCAAATATATAATCAACTATATATTTATCATGTAAAACAGCAATTAAAAATTAAAATTTTATATTTTGTAAATATTTCCTAAATAAATTTAAGAAAATATTAATATATTTAAGATATTTTATAAAATAAGAAAATATTTACGCGTGCATACATCCACTCTAATTTTTTAAATATAAAAATGTAACTTGTTGATTTCATTCAAAAAATCAATTTTACGATCCTATAATTAATTTTATAAAGAAAAAAATGTTATCAAACAAAATAAATTTTAATCTTTTTTTTATAAGAAAATTGAAGGAAGTACTATTTCCAACCCCTTTCAAATTTTTATTCCTAAACTATCCCCAAAAGACACTCCCCTCATCTCCTTCTCCCTCTCATATAATTCTCTTCTGGAAATAAGAAAATAAAAAAAAAAAAAAAAAA